>VXBP01000003.1:134506-293521 GCA_013400115.1 Rhinopomastus cyanomelas | reverse complement strand
TTTAAACATCTCCAGAGAAGGAGACTCCACAGCCTCCCTGGGCAGCCTGTTCCAGTGCTCTGTCACCCTCACTGGGAAGAAGCTCCTTCTCATATTGAAGTGGAACCTCCTATCTTCCAGCTGCCCCTTGTCCTATCACTAGATGCCACTGAGAAGAGCCTGGCTCCATCCTCCTGACGCTGACGACGATAACGTGTTTATCTATCCGTGGCCATGCCATCCAAGATCATCCAAACAGTGAGAACTTGTTTTATTAAGTTCTTTGTCAAATAAATTAGCTAGGGGTGGTGTTTTTTTGGTACAGAGTATGATTTCATGCCTGTACACAAAGCACAGACAGCAAAATCTTTTAGAATCACAAGATTTTCAAACTATCAGAGAGGAATTCATTAAAAGATCCCAGTGGTGATTACAAATAATGAAAGTAAGATAAGGTTTCCTTTTGGCAGGGGGCAATCCAAACCTCAGTAATTAGAGGAATGTTGATTTATGTGGAGTGGCAACGTGAAAGACTAAAAGGACACAGACACTACCTACGGAGTTAAAAGGCAAAGGCTATGCATCGAACTCCTATGCTGACTTCATCTCCGAGGTCTGTGTGCATGTGGAATTCTACTCCACAGGAGGAGATAATCAAGACAAATAGTATGGCTTTATTTTTAAAAGGGGTGGATAATTTCATGGCAGCTTACACCATTGGTAACTGGGCAAGCTAAGATAATAAGGCTAATCAAATCTCATGCTTCACAGCACTAGCTCCCTGCGGGGTCAGGGAAAAATCTTTCCGCTATCTACAACACTATGCAATTAGCAAGGTTATTATTGGGGGGCAAAGGCACAGCCTTCTAAAACAACAAGCTTTTACTATTATCAGGGAACAGAGGATGTACTTGGCAAGATAGAAAGAGGGGCGTTGTTTTCTTACACTGCTGCTTCTCCTGTTGTCTGTTTGAGTTTTAGAATGACAGTACTGGAGTTCGTAAGAACAAGCCCGAGCATTTCCCCTGGACATGATTACCTGCTCGAAATCCACCCTTCTGCTGAGGTCAGTAAAGCTACAGGAATCGCCTCTCAACAGTGGTTTGAAGCCGAAGGAAGACGCAGTCCAAAATGACGATCAGCTCTTAGCTGGGAGCTGATGTGACATGTTTGGAATATTTAATCTTGGAAGGACTGCTCGTTTCCTTCAGTTGTGTGAACATATTGTTGTAGGTGTTGTGTGTGTGTATACTTGGGTGTTGTTTTCCATCGGCACGCGCATCGGACAAACCGTATTAGCCACAATTGAAAACATTTATCTCTCTTCTTTTTTTGCACAATGTCTGATCCATATATGAACGTGACACCTTTTAGAAGTTGGGGGTGTTCGCATGAGCAGCAGAACTACGTCTTTTGAAAACCAAAAGAACTTTATGGAAAGAACTTTCTTTCAATGAGCTGTACCTCAGGCACAAGGAGAAGGCATTTCCATGACCCCCAACCTCAAAGATACCGACCTTAAATGTAAGAATTATTTTCAGCTGACAGTCTTTTCCCCTGTGCAGAACTTCCATGTCTTCTCAAATCTTAGCCCACGTACTGCTCAGAGTAGGAAAATAACCTCGACACAACACAACTTCATCCCCATCTTGACATTTGGGTTAAATTACAAGAGAATCTGGAATCAAGAAAGCAACTTACAGAATCACAGAACATTAGGGATTGGAAGGGACCTCGAAACATCGTCTAGTCCAATCCCCCCACCACAGCAGGATCACCTAGAGCAAGTCGCATAGGAGCATATCCAGGGGGGTTTTAAACATCTCCAGAGAAGGAGACTCCACAGCCCCCCTGGGCAGCCCCTTCCATTGCTCTGTCACCCTCACTGGGAAAAAGTTCCTTCTCATATTGATGCCATTTACCCAGGTCTGCATGTATCACCTTGGATGAGTGGATAACCAGATGGTCAACCCCAGAGGTAGTGGTTAGTAGACCATGTTCTACCTAGAGGCCAGTATCAAGAGGAACAAGTGATTGGAGTACCACAGGGATATGTGCTGGAACCTGTCTTTTTTAACATCCTTAACAGGAGGTGATGCAGTGATGGATGCTTGAAAGATCTGTAAATGAGATGAGGCTGGGGGTAGGGTAAGTTAAAGGGAGAGCTGCCATCCAGAAAGACTTGGGTATGCTGGAGGTCTGGGCCAGCAGAAACCTCATGAAATCCAGCAAGGACAAATGCCAAGTCCTGCACTAAAGACAGACTAACCCCTTGATCCAGGCTGGGAGGAAATTTGTTTGCCTGGCTGGGCAGCAGCTGTGTCCTGAAAAGGCCCAGGGGGTGTTAGCAGACAGTGAACTGAACATAAGCCAGGGCTGTCCTCTGACAGCAGAGAAGATCAATGGCAACCCAGGCTCTATTAATGTAGCAGGGAAATCAGTGTCTTGTTGCTCCACCTCCCCCTGAGTACTTGGCACTTGTTAGACTGTGTTCAAATATTGCCTTGATTTTTGGGAGCCACAGTACAAGAAAAACATTGAACAAAGTGAAGCAAGTTCAGCAGAGGGCCATCAAGTCATTGGGGACCAGAGCATTTGGCCAGTGAGGAGAGGCTGAGGGAAATGGGCTTGTTCAGCCTGGAGTAGAGATGGTCTTGAGGGGTACATAACAGCAGCCTGGCAGTGCCTACAAGGAGTTTATTGAGAAGATGGAACCAGGCTCCTCGGTGGCACCTGATGGAAGGATAATAAAGAAAAGTCATTGATGGACTCAAGATAAAATCAGGCTGTAGATAAGGAAAACATTTTGCATCATTAGGAGCAGTGGAATTGTTTGCCAAGAGCAGTTGTACAGTCTCCACCCCGGGAGGTTTTCAAGACTCAGCTGTGTAAAGCCCTGGGCAACATGGTGTGCTCTCCTAGCTCTCTTTTCTTGGACCGTGAGGTTGGACTAGAGACGTCCTGGCATCTGTTCCTATCTGAGTAATTTGATGACTCAATGAGTTCACATTCTGTGTACAAAACATGGGGAAAAAGAACTGTGTCCACAGGGAAAGAAGGCAGTTCTGGCACAAAGGGTTTATCCAATGAAATGATAAATCCTGAATTACACTGGGAGCGTGAACCAGAATCAAAGTTACAACTGCCCAGCTGTGCTGGAATCAACTGGCTCTCAATCCATATCCCTCTTGTTTGCTGTCCTTCTGGCCACTGTGCACTCCTGGCTGCGCAGCTTTCGGAGGAAGGCTTTCATGTTTTGAAGCCTTTTCTGGCCACCAGAAAACTCAGTGGTGTTTTTTCCCTTTCCATAGCCTCCCTCCCACAGGAGGAGGTCTCCAGAGCGAGCCGCCGTGGCAAACTTCTGACAATGGTGATTGCCAGATCTCTTGACAAGGCACTCCTAACAGAAAATAGTTTCCTGGGTAAAAAAAACCAGAAATTCCCCTGTTTCATCATCTTGTCTTCAGAAACACAAAGATGAAGCTCCAGAAACACGTTCTCGTTTTCCCTAAGGTTTCCTTCGCGTCGTTAAAACTGTGTCACTTACACACACTTCAAAATTCTTTTACCCTACATGATGGCTGTAGAGGGAGTCTAGTTTAAACAAAAACCAAGTCCCAAGGAATTTTGGTCACATTCAATGAAGTCAGAGCAGCAGTGCAGATAATTTTAATTAAAAACTTGAAAGAAACTCAAGGGAATAAAATAATTTGTGAACTTAAGCGTATCAGAGCAGCCTACACGGGTAGACACAAGTCGTTTCTGAACAGTGTTCTCCACCTTACAAAAAAGTGCTGCTTCAAGGCAAAATTAATAATTAGCTAAGGTCAGGAGGAACCATCCCTTACAACAGAAACATGAGCAATTTTTGCAGCTTTGGACTGCAAGTCCCTTCCTCCCTAAGCTGCTGTTGCGGCTCTGACGGCAAGAGACAGCTCCTGCCCTGAAAACTTTGGCTGCAAAACTTTTCAGGATAAAAGATGTTGTTATTCTCATTTCCAGATCAATGGTCAACAAAAACTTGTGTCTTAGGGGTGGAGGATAAAGGTTGTGAGGAAAGACTGAGAGCTGGGGGGTCTTTGGTTTGAAGAAGAGGAGGCTGAGAGGAGACCTCATCACTCTACAACTGCCTGAAAGGATGTTGTGGAGAGGTTGGTGCTGGTCTCTTCTCACAAGCAGTTAGTGATGGAACAAGAGGGAAGGGGTTCAAGTTACAACAGGGGAGGTTTAGACTGGATATTAGGAAGAGTTTTTGCACAGCAAGGGTGGTCAGGTGCTGGAATGGGCTTCCCAGGGAGGTGCTTGAGTTGCCATCACTGGATGTGTTTAAAGATTGTTTGGATGAGGTGTTGAGGGATGTGGTTTAGAGGAGAACTTGGAAGGTAGGGTAGATGGTTGGACTCGATCCCAGGGGTCTTTTCCAACCACAGTGATTCTGTGATGATCTAGAAGCCGTGCTTGTCGGTGGCAAGCGTGGCTGCCCCTTCCCTGCCATAAATTCATGTAAAGAAACCCACAGGTCAGTGTGGCAAATACGACAGCAGCACCAGGGGACATCCTGCCTGAATGAGCTAAGGAAGAAGAAACAGTGAAGGCAGAATGTGAGGTGCCTTAAAAACTACACGGACTGGAGCTGGGAACAGAGGGAGTGATAAATGCTGATTAGGTATTTTACTTTTTAGAATGGACTCAATTGCAGCCACATTTAGGGATCAAATTCTTATGTTAGATAAATATGATACAATGGGAATTGTAGTTAAGGAATTATTCCTCCAATAATGATCTGACATAATTTCTGCTTCCTTTTCCTTTGTATTTTCCAAATGCTTTTAAGACTGTAATATGTAATTTTAAGATTTGAGCCAGTTAGTCCTGAAAGAAATCCAATTATGGCCACTGCAGTAAATTAGGTTTTTTTAAAATATAATCAGCTGTGGGCACATGTAACACAATGTCTCCATTTAAAATCTAATTACTAGTTCTGCATGGTTTAAACAGACCCCAAGACTAAAGTTCACTTCTTTCATGAAATGGGGAAAAAGTTGGATTAGAAGACCACTAGCATCTTTTTATCCTCAGTTTCACATCCAGTCAAAACACTGCTTCTGCTGTCAAGAGCTTTTTGGAAAACCAGGAAAAACTAGACCTCCTGAACAGCTTTGTGCAGTTTCTTCTGGTTAAACATCTCCAGAGGAGACTCCACAACTCACCTGAGCAGCCCCTTCCAGTGCTCTGTCACCCTCACTGGGAAGAAGTTCCCTCTGGTATTGATGTGGAACCTCCTCTGTTCCAGCTCATACCCATTGCCCCTTGTCCTGTCATTGAGAACAAAGCTGACTAGGTGTGGGGCAGCACCTGACAAAGGGGAGGAACAGGCTAGTTCCTCACTGAGGAAAGGCTGTTCATCACACCCAATTCCTGGTTACTGGTCACATCTCACCCAAGATACTACATGTTGCACATTATGTAGCAGCAGAATTTCCACCATCAGTCTTTGAGAACCTTCAGGGTTTCACCAATGTGGCTCATCCTGCCTGGAGACAGGGAATGTTTGACTTTTGAGGTCCTTTCATTCCCAGTTTTCTGTCCTTTACAGAGAATAGTTCATGAACAAAATGAAAATAACATCTATCCTGTGTTTCACATTGCACTGGATATTAAAATATCATCTCTGCTCTTCTAAACAAAGAAATTATGTCTTTTAAATAAGCTATAATGTACAAGGAACTGTCTCATTTAACAGTATATCAAGTGTGTACCCTTTTCCTTATTGTTTTCCAGGCTTTCTCATTTACATTTAAGCTCCATCAAGCAAGGATTATCTTCATTCTGCATCTGAATAGTGCCTAACCTACTACAACTCCACTTATTGTTGGTCTTCAGGCACTCCTACAAATAAAACCATTAAAAATAGTAAATTCTGCTTGTTCATTACATACAGGGTCCCCTTTCTGTTTTGACTTTAGCAGACCCCCTCCTAGGTGTTCTGCAGTGTCTTTATGTCTCTCAAAAGCCGTACACCCACCACAGGGTTTCCTTTTGGCTCCTTAAAGGTTTTACTGAAGATCAAATTGCATGAGATTAGGACTTCTTTCAAAGCAAACTGTAGAATGTTTGAAATCCACAGCTGACTCAGTTCTGTCAGAGAAGGGTAAAAATCCTTTTTCTTGGTTTTTTAACTGATTGCTGGTGACTTTTAACCCCCCCTTCCTCATTACCTGCCTTTTCACTTCTCAATAAAGAAATATCCTTTAAAAAAATGAAAGACATCTTAAATCAAAACTGAGAGCTGGCAGCAGTAGTTTCCCAAGCAGAAGTCCACTCCAATCAAATCAGTGACAGCTCCTACAGCCTCGTAGTTTCGTGGATTTCAGACCAAGAGTGACCAAATGACTTTATAAACTCTCACACACATTATGCACAGAGACTACTTACTCTACCAGTCAAGTTCTGGAATCCAGAGAGGGGAAGGGAGAAGGAAAGAGGACATGCCACTGATATTGAACAGCACACAGCTGCTTCAGAGAAAGAAGTAAGAGGTAAAGAAAGTGTTCAGCTGTAGGCTGGATTTATGGAAGTGATGCACAGAGTCTGGCCAGGTCACAGGCCAATGCATTTCCATCTAACCACAACCAGGGATGAGGTTTCTGAATTTACATCTTATCTGGGTTCCTATCTGTGTCTGAAGAATGCAAGGCACAGCTCAGAGGTGGGGCAGGAATGGCTTACACAAAGGCATGCACAGCTACGTGCTGCTTCCTTGTCAAGTCACCTCAAAAGCCACTGGTGTCACTGCTTCTGGTGATCTGCACTGACTATGGCTGCTTGAACTGGTCACAGCTGCTCTTGTCCCAGTACAGTAGAGAACACAGCCTGCTAAGCACAGAGTGCAGGCTCCAGGACACGACTTCCAGCTTATTGTGTGTGACTTTATAAAGTCACTTGGTTAAAAAACTTGATATAAGTTCTTAGAAGTTTGGACCCCAGGTTCTCATTCGTTCCCCAACGCTGAAAGCTGACCCTCTGCCACCTAAAGCCCTGCTCAGGGAAGCCACGTTCTTCCCAGCAGCAGTCACAGGAGCAAGACCTACTTTAGAAAGAAAGGGATGTCAAATCACTCTAGGGGATGTGGCATAAATGAGTCCTTCCAGGGTTAGATAAGAGTTTCTCTGTTGAACTGAAAGCCAGCGTAGAGTTGGCCGTCCCTACTGGGGCTCCAGCCCGTTTCGGCGATGTGCAGCTGTCTGCTCTCTTTCCCTCAGAGGAACAGAAGGGAACATATGGTTTTGCACAGATATCTTCTGTAGCATGACCTTCTTCCCTCTGCGTGAGGCAAAAAGTGTGGCACAGAAGTCCCACTTACTCAGTGCGTTCATCACCGAGCGCGTATTTGCAATCATCTAAGCTAAACACTCTGAATTTGATTTAACAGGAATCATAGCCCAACAGATACCATTTGTGATTAACACTTACTTCACACCACACTGGATTACAATGACAGCTTAAAAAAGTGGTTAGAGAATGCACTAGAAGCCCTGTCCTTTCGTGACAACCTATTATTGGACTAGATGATCTTTCGAGGTCCCTTCCGATCCGTAATGATTCTATGATTCTATGATTCTATTTTTCCCTGAACAGGAATATAAGTTAATTGAAATATATTTCATTAAAATGGCTGTATATTGATAAAAAATTAGAGAAGGATATTATTATAAGAAGAGCACACAGTAGGCATGTCTTAACCCACCATCAGCACGGTTCTGAGGTAGCTGAGGTCACGCCACCCCGAGCTTCTTGAAGCACATGAGGTGCATCTCAACGGACCGTTAACACGCGGCATGTTGTGTCTTACTGCGATAGATTACGGAGCGAAACAAGCTGCCCCTCACTGAGAGCACAGCAACTGCTTTTAGCCTGGGAAGAGGATGAGAACAGTGTGTTCCATGCGTGTTGGGAGAACCAGCAAATTGTGACATTTCTCCCCAGTGACACAGAACTTTATGGGAAGATGTGACTCACACTGGGTAGGAATCTGTTGCCTAAACGAAGCCGGTTTTGACACTGCAGGCAGCCTGCATGGTGGCCAGCTGCCTCTCCAGAAAGTGCCAGGCTTCTAGATCTCTCTTCGTCTTCTCTGTCATCTCTGTGCAGATGTCCTACATAGTTCATGTCACCTAAAGGACTTCAGATGCCTACTTGTTGGCATCTGAGCAACTACCATTGCAGCTTGGACCTCCCATGATAAACCTGCTAAGCCAGAACATAAATTCTTCAACCATGAGCTATGAGTAGACAGGTGTGTGGACAGACAGGTGGATAGGCAAGCTCTCTGCAACACAGAGTCTCTTACCTTCTCTGGAGCTTTGCTGTTGAGGTGTTCCTGTTCTTCCGAGGCAACAGGAAACAGGCGTCAGAGGTGCTTTCACTGCAGTTGTCTCAGCTCACACAGCTGATTAATTTCTCATTAAGGCTTTCACTGCCTCAAAGATTAGTTGTTGCAAGGCATTCTTCATGAGCTCTTTGACTCTTCCTGAGAACCACAGAATCATCATGGCTGGAAAGGACCTCCAGGGTCATCGAGTCCAACCTTTAGAAGGAGATGAGCTGAAGGAACCTGCCAACTAACATCTCATGAAGCTTCCCAACTATCTGCGTCCTCTCTGTTGTTGTCTGACAAGGACAGGAGTTTCAACACAAGGTGTTGAGATCTCTTCTTGTCACATTTGAGCCAGTGCCATCAGAGCTCAGGATTAGTTGTCACTACTGCTGCACATAACAGGGTAAAAAAGCTCTTAAACCACAGAATCATTAGGGACTGGAAGGAACCTTGAAAGATCATCTAGTCCAATCCCCCTGCCCCAAACCAGAACAGATGAATTTAGAAATGCTCTACCTTTTCCTGCTACTGTGCATTTTTCTTCTTTTAGTTTATACATTTTACAGCCTATAGTTGTGCCTGGTACTTGATCAGACCTTAACAAACACATAATAAAAACTGATCNCTATCTGCGTCCTCTCTGTTGTTGTCTGACAAGGACAGGAGTTTCAACACAAGGTGTTGAGATCTCTTCTTGTCACATTTGAGCCAGTGCCATCAGAGCTCAGGATTAGTTGTCACTACTGCTGCACATAACAGGGTAAAAAAGCTCTTAAACCACAGAATCATTAGGGACTGGAAGGAACCTTGAAAGATCATCTAGTCCAATCCCCCTGCCCCAAACCAGAACAGATGAATTTAGAAATGCTCTACCTTTTCCTGCTACTGTGCATTTTTCTTCTTCTTTTAGTTTATACATTTTACAGCCTATAGTTGTGCCTGGTACTTGATCAGACCTTAACAAACACATAATAAAAACTGATCAGACTGGTCTGCTGTGATAGCTCACAAACCCAACAAAGCTTCTGAACCTTCTAGTGCATTAAAAAACCACCACATTAGTGTTTGCAGAAGCAGAGTGAAGTAAATAAGCTATGACAGTACAAAGAAGTGTCAGAGAGAATGAAGTCAAGTTAGTAGAAGAGCTCCTCTGTTTATCCAGAGCAGAGTTTGATGTGCTACCTGTTAAACATTAAAGTCTTATCTTAATGGATTTTGTACCTACACGCTTTAACATCACAAATGAAAAAGCCTTAAAAATAGCTCAGTGTTATATGTGCTTCATTTACTAAAAATGTATGGGCAAGGGAGATTGTATTTGTCACCCCCTTCACGTTCTTGTCACAATGAAAATCACAAATCCTGTTTGGAAGGAGAAAATAAATCACAATTGGCATTAAATGTGGGTGTTTACGTTATTAATGAAGAAAATAGTACATGGTTCTCTACAAGAAAACACTTCTTTACTTTGGGGAGCTGAAAGCTAATCTGGAAGGAGAGAAGAATGCTTGGCAGCTTTTGAGACACGAAGAACAAGGCACATGAAGAACATCTCTCTCTCTCTTACCTCTTTTCATTAACGTCCTGAAATAACTTTTACTGTCTTTTGGATTTATTTTATCGTACTTCACCAATAACTTTGGCAGCAGATCAAGCTTCTAATCCTTCTGAATTTTTAGTAACTCCTTTAAAAATCATTGCAAACAGCCAATATCCAATTTAGATTACAGACAGCACCCAATAGCTTCTGCATCTTCTGTACCCCTTCTTGTTCTGCTAGTGCCTAACCACACCAGCTTCAGCAGGTTCAGCCAGAGACTCAAACTCCATCAATCTGTTGGGGTCTTAGAATCATAGATTCATTAGGGATTGGAAGGGACCTCAAAAGATCATCCAGTCCAATCCCTCTGCCATAGCAGGATCATAGAATCATAGATTCATTAGGGATTGGAAGGGACCTCAAAAGATCATCCAGTCCAATCCTTCTGCCACAGCACGATCACAGATTCATTAAGGATTGGAAGGGACCTCAAAAGATCATCCAGTCCAATCCCTCTGCCACAGCACGATCACAGATTCATTAAGGATTGGAAGGGACCTCAAAAGATCATCCAGTCCAATCCTTCTGCCACAGCACGATCATAGAATCATAGATTCATTAAGGATTGGAAGGGACCTCAAAAGATCATCCAGTCCAATCCCTCTGCCACAGCCTAGACCAAGTCACAGAATCAGTCAGGGTTAGAAGGGACCACAGGATCAGGAAACTTATTTCCAGCTGAAAAGTTTTACACAAAATAAATACATCTGCTCCTTTAAAGAACAATAAATTCTTTCCTATTTAGAGAGCATTTCACTTGGGAGTTTTTTGTCTGAACAGCAGTTTGTCAGTGGAAATCAGAATCAGCACTTTTCAAGCTGTGATAGGAAACTGAAGGTGGGATTGGCCCTGCTTTTTCCAAAATAACCTGGCTCTGACTAACTCTCTGATCGACTCTCCTCTTTCACAAATCTAAATACAGGCTATCAAGAGGGAGTCAATCCAATAAAGCAAGAGTGCACCTAGATTTTGGCAGGCAGCAGGCAATGGTCAAAGTGCAGAATGAATGACTCCTCCACTTAGTTTTCAAATCAGCTCGTTACAGTTTTTCAGAACACTTTTTGTTGGTTTCATAGGAAAATATAAAATACCTTTTGTGATCAAAATATTATCTTTTAATTCCCTAGTGTGGTGTCCTAAAGTAGCACCCAGAACCACAGAACATTAGGGATTGTCCCATACAAATACCTGCAGACAGTGTGACAGCAGTTGTCATTCTGTGCTTCCGAGAGACGAGGTACCAGCTGGCAGCTCTAGGACTGCACCCCTGAGCTCAGCTAAGTTTGGGCTCAAACTCACCTTGGCTGAAAGTGGCTACATAAGTACTTCTTCCTATCACCTGTCCAAGAACTGAGATCAACAGCAGTGTTCAAGGCACTTTTCTAGCTGGATTCTTTCAGCTGAGACTCTCAACAAGCTGATTTCTCTCTCGTGTCTCTTTTGATGAGTCCTGCTCATGTCCTTGTAAAACAGCTGGAGACACCTGGGTGAGGGATACAAGTATGTGATGTGAAAGACAAGTACGTGGCCAGACATTCCCTATCAGCTCTGTTCACTGCTGCAAACCCTTTCTGAGCAAGCCCTCTGCCCCTGCACTGAATCGAGGAGGTCAGGTATTTACCGCAGAGTAGGGCCTCCCACTCCCCGGGCCAGGTTTGGGAAAGATGGGCATGTCAATGCCTCAATTCAATTGCCCACATTATTTATTGGCTCCCACATCTCTCCATTGATTGTGTGTCAGAACATAATTTAACACTGGTGGAGTGACAGGGAACAGAGGGCACCCAGGGGCTTAAGGCTCTCGCATTGTTTTCCTAAAATACCCTGGATCATGCCGATAGGCTTTTCTCTCTAAGGAATGAGTGAACAGACATTCAAATCAGAACTAGGTTTTGATACCAGTTCTGGGCTCCTCGGTTCAAGAGGGATGTGGAGCTGCTGGAGAGGGTCCAGCAAAGGGCAATGAAGACGATGAAGGAGGTGGAGCACCTCCCTTATGAGGAGAGGCTGAGGGAGCTGGGTCTCTTGAGCTTGGAGAAGACTGAGGGGTGACCTCATTAATGTCTATAAATATGTGAGGGTGTTGGGAGGATGGAGCTGGGCTGTTCTCAGTGTCATGTAGTGATAGGACAAGGGGCAGTGGGTGTGAGCTGGAACATAGGAGGTTCCACATCAACCTAAGAAGGAACTTCTTCAGTGAGGGTGACAGAGCAGTGGAACAGGCTGCCCAGGGGGGTTGTGGAGTCTCCTTCACTGGAGATGTTCAAGACCCGCCTGGATGTGTTCCTGTGTGACTTGGTCTAGGTGATCCTGCTGTGGCAGGGAGACTGGACTAGCTGATCTTTTGAGGTTCCTTCCAGTCCGTAATGATTCTATGATACAGGAAGGCAAGGACAGTGTGGCCATCGGCTTTGGCGCCGCGTGATGGGAGTGTAGCTGGCCAGTTGCCGACGAGGTAAAGCCATGTCTGAGCGTTAATGCATTTTCGTGCCATCCAGATGTGTGCGTTTACAAGCCCAGGAAAGGGCTACCTTGCTAATCTGAATGGCAGTCTCTTCTCTAAGATGACAGATGTTCTACTCACAGAATCACAGAGCATTAGGGATTGAAGGGACCTCGAAAGAACATCTAGTCCAATCGCCCACCACAGCAGGATCACCTAGCTCAAGGCGCACAGGAACACATCCAGGTGGGTTTTAAACATCTCCAGATGTTTAAAATGAATCCAGTGAATGCCATTGCCATGAGGACATCTATTATCTGTATTCCACAGCTTGTTTGAAATATTTATGCAGCATTATAAGCTTTGTCACCTTACAAAGTCTAAAGCTGCACATTGTAGAGAAAAACCAAGCTTTCCCATGAAGAGAGCTCCACAGAGCAGCCGAGGTAAAATTATGACAAACCTGAATGGATGAAAAGTTCCTGTTACTAAATGAAACCTGATGGGGTATCAGACACATGACCTTGGAAAAAGAAGGCCCTGAAGTCAGGGTTCTTTCATTTGTATGTAGAGTGTTGTATCCCTTGGTTGGTGCCTTACAGAAAGGTGGGTCGTTAGGAGAAGCTTGTACCTGGAGAAGGTTTGACACTGTGAGATAGGGAGGGTAGGAATGATAAAAATAATGAATATGGGTGAGGAGAAGGGAGGAGAGATGACTAGAGTATTGATATTGCCTGTGACTGACGGCCTTAGGAAAACTAATTATGGCTGTGGAAGCTGATGAGTCCGTATGAGGAAACGGAGCTTGAATATTAATGGATTCTGCTCCATTATTGTCCAATTTTAAATCCATTAAATGCAAAGGGGCTGAAACTTTGGGAAACCACATTTTCCCTATCTGGTGACACAATGAATAATGTGAGGACTAGGAGTCCAAGCCCACGTGTTTACTCAGGGTTAGCAAGACTGACAGACACTTAATTCCTTTTCTGAGGGGCTCCCTGAAAGTGAAGCGGCGAGCTGGGCTCTGCTCCGGCGTAAACTGGCCGCATCACTCAGCATTTGCCGTCGGACGACAAAGAAGCGCTAGTGCATTTTTAATTTGCTTTGCTGTTGTGTTGTTTTAAGAACAATGATTTGCTATTGCTTGGCTCTGCGATTCATTTGCTTGTTTTCCCTCATTTCGAGATGAATTGCAGTTTTTTAATCTGTTTGCCTTCATCCCTCGTTTCACTGACGCGCACACATTGCTCCTGTTGCCATGCAAATGGGTGCTGTGTAAATAAAACGCATTAGTACGATCATCAAAGTAAGAGAACCCAGAATCATCTGTTCAACAGTGTGCTCGTTGCCAGACTTAGCCCTCGTGCTCACAGGCAGTCTCTCCACTCCTGCTGGCACTGCTCTGGGAAGGCAGCACTCCTGACCCTTACTGAGGATCGTAGAATCATTAGGGATTGGAAGGGACCTCGAAAGATCATCCAGTCCAATCCCTCTGCATCAGCAGGATCATCTAGACCAAGTCACACAGGAACACATCCAGGTGGGTATAAACCTCTCCAGTGAAGGAGACTCCACAACCCCCCTGGGCAGTCCCTTCCAGTGCCCTGTCACCCTCACTGTGAAGAAGTTCCTTCTCATATTGATGTGGAGCCTTCTATGTTCTAGCTGACACCCATTGCCCCTCTTCCTATCACTAGGTGAACTGAGAAGAGCCCAGGGCAAAGGAGAGAATGGAAATAATAGGGGAGATTTATCAAAGATGCTTCCAGAGAATCACAACTTCCTTTCCTCAGGCAGAAAACAGTGATAAGAACACAAGCTTCCCCAGAGAAACAGATTAGCACCTGGGTGGGAAGCCTCCCAGGAGAACCTGTAGCTGTGCTCTGACATCTGTATTCCCATGTCTCTCTCCTGCACTTACCTGCTAGATGCTCTCCTACCTCAGCTGCCTCCCGGAGGAGTACAAGCGGGAAGGGCAGAGGCACAAGCTCATCCCTCCATCACACATGGGGGTACAGAAAGCAGTTCTGCTGTTGGTACAGCCCAAAAGGGCTACAGGTCCTCCCAGTCTTGCTGCAAACATCGCCGTAATGCGGGGAGGGTTTTCATCGCCGCGTCTGAACGACAAACTGAATTCCTGGAGATATAAATGTGACAGCCAGCTATCTCTTGCTTTGCTCAGAAGAACGAGGACTACTGACATGCTCCCTCCAAAATGACATCTGCTTGAAGATAAGAAACCTCAAGGAATATATTCTGGAGTGCTGTCTGCATGAGAGTGTTGGGGGAGAACAGGAAGAGATTTTTACTTACATTCCATTAATTAAGCTGTTCATATATTGTGCTAAATTAGGACAAAAACTAAATGTGCTTCCTGGATGCCTCAGTAAAAGGGACTGACCTGTGCTACACCCGGTCCTACACCACACCCAAACACCCTGTTATTTGTTGCTTGCCCCTGAGAGAGGCTAGTTAGCCTGCACTGGTCACATCTTGCTGCTGCCACTTCTGGTGCTGGCACAGAATGCACCTGCAGCCTCGAGACTTCCTAATCACTTGTGCTCGTACTATGAGCCAAGCCAAGCTGTATTTTACAGTCTTCCCGAGGAACTAAATATATTCAGCTTGTTCAAGCTGAGCGCTCTCTCGCTTCTTGAAGGCTTTCTTATCGTTTCTCCCAGCCAACAGCTGGGGTGGAGTGTGATGTGCTGCTGCTGAACTTCTTCTGAGCATCCTGAGGACACCTGGGTTTACACCAGGGAAGCCGCACGTGCGTTACCTCTCTGCCTCAAAGACATGAAAACCTGGCTGGGTGTGGGGCGCAGGGATGAGGAAACTGCCAGAATGCAGTAGCTCTTCACAGCAGGGAAATGTCACTTGTGGATGATTTTGAATCTCAGTATATACTGCATTGAGCAGAGGCCCCCAGAAGGAAGGACTGCAGGAGACTTCATGGGCTACAGTGGCAGGGGAATGGTTGACTCTGAAAGAGGAATCAGGAGCAGCGCAGCAGCAGTGAGACACTGTGGAGGCGTCTGGAAAAAACCAGTGCTGGGGAGCATAGAGGCTACATCACTGCACTTTAGCTCTGATCTATACAGACATCCAATATCAGTCTGTGCTTCCCCTGCAGGACTCTAGCGGCTGCGAGCTGCGCTGTCAGACGGGGACAGCTCTCCACAGCCCTGCCTGTGGTACAAGCACCACGTCAGCAGCAGTGGGTGCTGGGTGAAGGCAGTGTGCAGGACTTGAGCGTGCTGGATGCTGACAAGAAGTGCACTGTGCAGATGAATCAGGTGCCAGATGCCCTCATGGATCTTTGTGGTTGCACAAAGGGACACGGGATGCTGCTGAGCTTGAGCTGCTACGTGTGCCTGAAGCGAGGTCTGCCCATGGGCACGCTGGTGTGGACACGACCATTGTCACGGTGACTTTGAGCCCCAGTGCCCACTGCTCCAAGAAGCACATCCGAGTCACTCCCTGCTGAGCTGCCCTGCCTGATAAAGCTGGAGGACACTGGTGCTGGGGTTTGGTTAAGAAGCAACCCAGTTTCTTCAGGTCTTCCTAGCCATGCCAGTTCTCTGTCCTAACACCACGGCTGCTCAAGGATGGCAAACTACCAACACTGAGATCCACATCAGAATTCAAACTCTGCTCCTTTGGTACAGGAGGTACAACAGGAATAATAGCATATTTTCAGTAGTGACAGCATGTTTTTACCTGGCAAGCAAGCCATCCAAAAATACCTCTGGGTTTCTGCAGGAGGGTCAGAAGTAGAAGCTTCCAACTGACTTTGCTGGAGGGAGTCCAGTGCAGAGCCACGGAGATGATGAAGGGAGTGGAACACCTCCCTGATGAGGAAAGGCTGGGTCTCTTTGGCTTGGAGATGGAGGGTTGACCCCATTAATGTTGATAAACATGTGAAGGGTGGGTGTCAGGAGGATGGAACCAGGCTCTTCTCAGCGTCATCTAGTGATAGGACAAGGGGCAATGGGGGTGAGCTGGAACATAGGAGGTTCCACATCAATCTGAGAAGGAACTTCTTCCCAGTGAGGGTGACAGAGCACTGGAAGGGGCTGCCCAGGGCAGTTGTGGAGCCTCCTTCTCTGGAGACATGTAAAACCTGCCTGTATGTGTTCCTGTGTGACCTGGTCTAAGTGATCCTGCTGTGGCAGGGGGATTGGACTGGATGATCTCTCGAGGTCCCTTCCACCCCCTAATGTTCTGTGGATCTGTGCATCCCTCTGCAGAACTTCAGCTCCTTTGGCTGAGCAGTTCAGCCTGTCTCTATCTCCACAACGTCTGGTGGATGTGTTTGCTGCTGAGCTTTGGTTCACAAATATGTTTGCTCTTAGTTAATACAGTTCTCCTACTCTGGGTGGATTATTTTTCTCTGTGTGGCCCCGATAAGAATTTCCTGTTCGTCACAACACATCTTAGCAGTTTTGTCAGAAGACATACAACCATTAAGAGCTAACAGAGAGCTGGCATCACATTGCACTGAATGGGGGTATGTTCTAGATTTCACTAGTCCTGAGGCTATTGATTTCACTGAGCTGTGACTGCTCAGCACTTCTGAGACAGGCTCCAGGAAGCACTGCTGTTTTCACAGCTGTCTCAACTAGCAGCCACAACACCTAAGAATTGTCCCTTTCTCTCTTGAAAGCAATGATCACAGTCCTACTGTGACTTTTACATACCTTGCACCTTCACTTGCCAAAGGACCAGTGCAAATGGCCACAATCTCTAGCACACCAACACTTACAAGCAGCGAGACAGCACTGGCGTGTCCGTACTCTGTCTTCATCACGTCAGAGACGGAGTGTTCCTGGCAATTGGAGAAAAAGCCATTAATTCTCATAGCCTTTTGTTAGCCAAGCTGGATTTGTTTTAATTTTCCTCTGGCAATAGCAGGGGCTCCTGCAGACTGCACAAGCAGCTACACCTGAGCAGAATCCCAAAAGGACACCTTGCTTCTGCCGCAGGAGCGTTAACTCTTGCACAGCGGCCGGGGGAGTCCTCCTGACAGTCACACGGCTGGAACTGATGGTGGCTAGCAGCACAACGAGATCTTAGCCAGCCTAAGGGTGGAGATTCACCTGACCTGCTGCTGAAAACCTTTCGNCTTAGCCAGCCTAAGGGTGGAGATTCACCTGACCTGCTCTGCACACTGCTGCTGAAAACCTTTCAGAGGAAGACACCCCTGGTTTATCCTGTTGATGGCTCCACGCGAACTCCACATGCAAAATGCACGGGTGGTGTGAGATAGAGTTTGTGGAGAAGCCCGCAATGCCACGAGCTAATAACGTGGTCCTGATGAAGCCCATTCCTGTGCGAGTGACTTTTGCAGTCTGAAAGGTCTCCACCACAAACATGACTTTCATACTGCTTGTCAAAGCTGTGAGTTTGCAGAACAGCTCAGGCCCTCCCTCTTGGAGGCAGTTCACCTGAAGCGTTGGGTGATGGTGGCCCTCTGGCACAGCCCTTCTGAAGGTGGTCACAGAGCTACCTGTAACCAGCCATTCCCCCCACAAACACCACTGAGTTTTGTGTTCTGGCCTTATCTCAGTTCCAGCTGGAATCGCGACTTGCAAACTAAACAGGGGGAAGCGCAGATGATCCGTGGTCACTCTGCCCACAGCCCAGCTCTGCCACATCAGCTCTTTGAGATTTCTGTGCAGTTTGAAGCCAGCACATTAGGGTTCACTTGTGCCTACAGAAAGGTGTGCGTTGAGGTGGTTGTCTCTGGGAGCATCCGATGGTTATTCTCTGACGGAGCTGTCACTAGAAGGTCCACGTTGAGCTCATTCATTCCAAGCTGTGGCAGCAGCAGCAGCCAGCCTCAGCTCAGTTCTGCCTCCAGAGATTTGCAGAGAAGCTATTTGGAGTTTATCACACACTTTTGCAAAACACTACAGCCTCAGCAAGCTGTCATAAAGAGCCTCTCATTCCAACTGGGCTCACTTACAAGTAGTATTTCATTACTCTCTGCTCTGTTTTACCCTGCACCTTGCAAAACCTTTCCTCACCTCTTTCACTCTGCTGACAGATTTAAAAAAAGCTGAAATACGACGCGGAAAAATGCTCGGTATTTTTAATGCATTTATAATTCAAGAGCTATCCAGCTCCACTCAGATCGGAGCTCTTTGATGCTAAGCTGTTCCACATCCCGAGCCCCCTGGCCAGAGCCTGCAGCCAAAAGTCTTATCCGGAGCAGAGCCACCTCGCAAAGCAGCTCTGCAGGCTCACAGCTATTTCCCACTGGTGACTGGGCCAGTTGCCTTCAATCAGCCACCATCTTCTGCCCTTTTCACAAGAGAATTTTTAACTTGAGCATCAAAAGCCAGTGGTTTCTGAACAGCAATGTGCTTTCCACCCTATGTAAGGAGGCTATACGAGCGAATAGAAAGTCCACGAGGCCAATTCCAGCCCTGCACCTTGCCCTGCGTGTGTTGGCTGTGGCACAAATCTGCCTCCCAGGGGAACTTCGCTGGGAGCTGGCGCAGGAATTCCTCTGGGAGCTGGAGTGGGAACTCTGCTGGGAGCTGGAGTGGGAACTCCGCTGGGAACTGGTGCAGGAATTCCTCTGGGAGCTGGAGAGGGAACTCTGCTGGGAGCTGGTGCAGGAATTCCTCTGGGAGCTGGAGAGGGAACTCTGCTGGGAGCTGGTGCAGGAATTCCTCTGGGAGCTGGAGAGGGAACTCTGCTGGGAGCTGGTGCAGGAATTCCTCTGGGAGCTGGAGTGGGAACTCTGCTGGGAGCTGGAGTGGAAACTCCGCTGGGAACTGGCGCAGGAATTCCTCTGGGAGCTGGAGTGGGAACTCTGCTGGGAGCTGGCGCAGGAATTCCTCTGGGAGCTGGAGTGGGGACTCTGCCGGGAGCTGGCACGGGAATGCCACTGGTTGCTGGAGTGGGAAATCTGCTGGGATCTGCGTGGGAACCGCACTAGGAGCTGGCATGGGAACTCTGCTGGGAGCTGGAGTGGGAACTCCACTGGGACCTGGCATGGGAACTGGCACGGGAACCCCTCTGGGAGCTGGGTCAGCAGCTCCACGCTGCCATTTCCTCGGCACAGTGCGACAAGGCATTTGAGGGTATTCCAGGTAAGAAGCTCAAATTTGGGCTCTGTCAGGCTGGTCATCTTGCACACACTAATCTGTGTCAACAGGAGCCTAGGTGTGCCCTCCCCACCAGCTCCTGGCACTCCGAGCAGCACCGCTGCCAAATCTCAGGCGTATAAACACGTGGTGCTTTTCCCAAAGCCTCCCCTCCTCGAGTCGAGTGACTGTGCGCGCGCGGCAGCTTGTGAAGGTGAAGAGCCAAGTTCTTGCCACATCCTGCCCTTTGCAGCAGAGCTAAAATGCCACGGGAAGAGAAGCAAAGCGCCGCGCTTGACAGGGAAGATGCAATGGACGGTCTGGGCTCGCAAGCCAGGTGCACGCTGCGAGAACATCGCGGGGGCTCTGAGCCACATCCACCAGAACCAAGGATAGAAGTGAAGGAGCTGGGTTTGTGCAGCTGCCCAGCACCCCGGGGACGGACGCTCTAATTTTAGTTCCACGTTTGATGCAGACGCGTCCCTCAACGCCGCGTTCTTCCAACTGGGAGAGAAGAGCAGCTGCCACCTTAAAGTTGCTTCTTTGCACATGACTGCTCGCTAGCTGAGCTCCCCTTCCTGCCAGCACTTAGAGCTAACTCCTGCTCTGTTTTTCTGAGTCTCTTAATCCTCAGAGGCGATGTGTCCTCACACACTTATCCATTCGAGAAGGAGCTGTCTTCTCCCTGCACATCAGGTTCATGAGTCATACAAATTCCGCGTGAGGCTTAAAAATCGTTGGCCTGCACGGTACCCTTGTAGCCACTCAGTAATTCAGGTGATTTTCCTCTTCCACTTCGTGTTCACCCACATCAGCAGGGGACAGCCTCTACCAAACGCAGACAGTATTGATTAGTGTAAATTCCAGCTCCTTCTTGACATAATTGCTACCAAATATTTCTGTCATTTGCAAGCTCCTAGCTCCAAGAAGCATTTTTATGAACCACGCAAACCGATGGTTTACAGTGACGTGACTGAAACCAGATCCTCTGTTTAATGCAGAGGACTCTGTTGTGAAGTGAAGTTTTCTCAAAATCTGGTCTAGAAACCAGAGCCAACCCACATTCATTTATTTTTTCCTCAAAGGAATCATAGAATCATAGAAAGAATCTTGGACTTAAAATAGTGCCTCCTTTTGAAAGTGGGTGCTTGTGTCTCTTGATGTCTGTTGATACAGCAGCGACTTCACAGTTGCCAGCAGTGTGTTTTCTGGGTGACCACAGCAAGAGTTTCACCTCCCTTTTGAGCAGAGGAGCTCAGTTTCCTTCTCCAGCCCAGCCTGGTCCTTCAAACATCTGCATTCACTCCGGAAGATAAGCTCTGCTCCTGCATAGCTTGTAGAACCTAGCAGGCAGCTCTGCTCTTTCAAATTGCTTTTCTAACACGAGAGAAAAGGGTTGGTTCAGAAAACGTTGTGTAACCTCTGAAACCTGAACTGGGCTCCTGAGGACTGCCACAACTCCAGCCACAGTTGCACTCAGTGCTGGCATTACCCAGATTTATCTTTCCTTCCCTCTGCTGCTAGCAGTTTCTGCCTAAGGAGAGGTGTCGCTGGCGGAATGGCTTGTACTTGGGAGAGGAAGGACAGCCTCCCACACGCTGCTGCTTGAAGCCTCATCCATCCAGATGTGTTTCTGGATCTCTCACCAGACTGCAGTGCCAGCAGCAATGCAGTTGCTTCTAGTGACTAGTACCCCCATCGCTGTGAACGCAGTCATAGAATCATTAGGGCTGATATCTTCCCTGAATGGCTGCTGGTGTCTTCTGCAGGGGTGCACGAAGCCTTCGTGCGGTGGGGACAGACACCCCAAGCTTGTGTTAGAGGGTCTCAGCTGAGGGTGGGGGGTGCAGGTAGGCAGCTGTGAGAACCCCTGCCTGCTTCACAAGGAGCGCTGAAGGGCTCATCATGCAGCAGCTTTAGATCTCTACCCACTTTGGACTAGAGCCAGCAGCAGTGACGTAGGGATGAAAGCTTCTGTATCCCAAAAGCAATCCTCTAAGCCATCCAAGTCTCTCTAAAGCTCTGATTGTTTGCTAGCTGAAGAATTTTAGGTCGGATATGTCGCAGGGATACAAGTGAAAACAATCCTGTGGAGAACACCAGAGCTCTTTTACTTTGGATGCTCAGTCTGTCTCCTTTCTCAATTCTATTTGCTT
Organism: Rhinopomastus cyanomelas; assembly: GCA_013400115.1. Taxonomy (NCBI): domain Eukaryota; kingdom Metazoa; phylum Chordata; class Aves; order Bucerotiformes; family Rhinopomastidae; genus Rhinopomastus; species Rhinopomastus cyanomelas. Next base: position 271,866 of record VXBP01000003.1, on the reverse strand, counting down.
GCTTCTGTGACACCTTTTCCATTCTTGATCAGATGAGTCTTTCTGAAAAGACCTGATGATCTGTATGAAGGCTGTTAAAACCAACCTGCTGAAAACAGACCAGCTCACGGGTCTGGATTGGAGGCAGTGATTTAGGTTTGCAAACCATCAAGTACCCAGGAGCTCTGCATCCACATTTCAGAGGTGCTTTTTTCCTGTTCACAGAAACAGTTAAACAGAATCGCACTCCTCAGCACCCTTGCAAGATAACAGTTGAACAGGTGTCTCCTTCGATGTGTGTCTAGAAACGTGCCCATTCATCTCTCTCTGGAGAAAGGAATCACAGAACATTAGGGATTGGAAGGGACCTCGAAAGATCATCTAGTCCAACCCCCCTGCCACAGCAGGATCACCTAGACCATGTCACACAGGAACACATCCAGGTGGGTTTAAACATCTCCAGAGAAGGAAACTCCACAGCCCCCCTGGGCAGCCCCTTCCAGCGCTCTGTCACCCTCACTGGGAAGTTCCTTCTCATATTGATGTGGAACGTCCTCTCTTCCAGCTCACACCCATTGCCCCTTGTCCTACCATTAGACGACACTGAGAAGAGCCTGGCTCCATCCTCCTGACACCCACCCTTCATTAATACTTGTAAACATTAATGGGGTCACCCCTCAGTCTCCTTTTCTCCAAGCTGAAGAGACCCATCTCCCTCAGCCTCTCTTCATCAGGGAGCTGTTCTACTCCCTTCACCACATTTGTTGCAGACAGCTTCTCCGATCCTGGCTGCTTTGCAGCTGGATCATAGACTCATAGAATCATTAGGGATTGGAAGGGACCTCGAAAGATCATCTAGTCCAATCCCCCTGCCACAGCAGGACCACCAAGACCAAGTAGCTCTTTGTATCTTAAGATACAAAGAATCTTGATTAGAATTAAATTCATTAATAGTCCTTCGGTTACATTCGTGGCAACGTGCAAATCCATGAAAAGCTCCAAGTCAAATTTTAAATAGAAAGTTGAGGGTGGCTCTTCATTTAATTTAAAAGCTTTTTCTTTTTTGAAGGAAGAGACTAACTGCCTTGTGGGCGGCGTGCTTCTGCTGCCGAGTGACTTCTGCACGTCAGCACCCTCGGCACTTCACCAGAGGTGATCAGCACCTCGGAGAACACGGTTCCACCCTACGGAGCTGGAGGATTTTGATCATTTAATGTAAAACAAATCTGCAGTAAACATGAAGTGTGTTGATGGAATTCACTCCAGCGGCGGTGGATTTATGGATCTGGTCTTGATTTTCTATTTGAGCAACTGCAATTACCTGAAGAGAAGGGGATATTCACACACAAGATATTGGTTGGAGCTGTTATAATAAAAACCTGAAAGAACTCTATAAATCTCTCTGAAATTTCCTTTAACTATCAGGGGAAGTATTTTAATGAGGAAATGGAAGTGTAAGTGTGTCATAGCTGAAGGTTCAATTGAGTCTGTTGACAATGCTCCTAATAGCTGGAGCAGAGCACAGGAAAGGGTTTTCAAACAAAAGCAACGACCAGCCAGGTGCTGGAGGGCAGCTTCTGTGCAGCAGAATGGAGCTGCTGGAGCGTGTCCGTGTCCAGAGGAGGGCAACGAAGGGTCTACAGCGCATGCCCTGCGGCGGAGTGGCTGAGGGAACCGGAGTCGATTAGCCCGGAGAAAAGGAGGCTGAGGGGAGGCTTTGTCATTCTCTACAACTACTTGAAAGGAGGTTGTATTAGAAATAGTAATGTGGCCACCAGGAGTAGGGAGGTTGTCGTCCCCCTGTATTCGGCACTGGTGAGGCCACATCTTGAGTGCTGTGTCCAGTTTTGGGCACCTCAATACAAGAGAGATGTGGAGGTGCTGGAGCAGGTGCAGTAGAGGGCAGCTAAGCTGGTGAAGGGTCTGGAGAATAAATCTGATGAGGAAAGACTGAGAGAGCTGGGGCTCTTTGGTTTGAGGAAGAGGAGGCTGAGAGGAGACCTCATCACTCTCTACAACTACCTGAAAGGACATTGTGCAGAGGTTGGTGCTGCTCTCTTCTCACAAGAAGTTAGTGATAGAACAAGAGGGAATGGGTTCAAGCTACAACAGGGGAGGTTTAGACTTGACATTAGGAAGAGTTTTTGCACAGCAAGGGTGGTCAGGCACTGGAATGGGCTTCCCAGGGAGGTGTTTGAGTTGCCACCCCTGGATGTGTTTAAAGACTGTTCAGATGAGTGTTGGGGTATCTGGTTTAGGAGTGAACTTGTAAAATGGGATGGATGGTTGGACTCTATGATCACAGAGGTGTTTTCCAACCAGAGTGATTCTGTGAAGCAAGATGAGGGTTGGTCTGTTCTCCCAAGTAGCAAATGCCATGATGAGAGGAAACGGCCTCAAGTTCGAGCATAAGTGGTTCCGTATAAATATCAGAAGGAACTTCTTCCCAATGAGAAGCACTGGGGCTGACCAGGAGGGTTGTGGAGTCTCCTTCTCTGGAGACATCTAGAACCCACCTGGACATGTTCCTGGGCGACATGGTCTAGGTGATCCTGCTCTGGCAGGGGGGTTGGACTGGATGATCTTTCAAGGTCACTTCCAATCCCTAATGATTCTATGGTTCTATAACAGATTCATGCCCAACTTCCAAACTAGCAGCTAACGCAGCTTGGATGGCAATAAATCCATGATTTTTGGGTGGTTACTGCAGTCTCTTTTGGAGGGTCCTCTGCAACAACACTTGGGAGCATGGGGTCAGGATTATGTATCTAGATCTATTAAATAATGTGAGAAACTGTGAAACAAATAAAAGGAGCAGGAGCCTTACCTTTGCTGTTTTCTTCCTGGCAATGGCTGAATGTCAGTGCACCCTGATGAGACCTGGAAGGAATCCACTGTCTCTGGAACCTCCTGCCTTCATCTGTCTCTCCTGGAAACTCATCTGCTTGGGAGGCACAAAACTGCTTCTCCCTAGACGTGTCTCAGCTAGTCCTCTTTCCCTCTTGGAAACCTTTCCTTGTGTCAGCACCTTGTCCAGCTCCATCAGTAGCACCCAGTTGAGCCGAGGCAGTGTGAGGGTGTCCACAGCTCCTGCAAGAAGAGACAAGCTCATACTTCATTCCAATCCCTAGTGGTTCTATGATTCTAGGATCAAACAAGTGACTAGAGACACCAAGGCACGTACAGGTATGTGCTCCTCACCAGCTGACCTGCAGCTCAGTCATCGGGGAATCGCAGTCCTCCCGACTGCGAGCCTCATGCAAAACACCAGCTGCTTCTGGCTCCAGAGCAAATATGTGCTTTTGTTATCAGGAACCTGACATTTGCAGGATGAATCCTGGGTGAATTTTAAAATAGAGAATGAAAGTGAAAATCCTTCTCATTTGATGAAAGGTAAACTGAGCAATTCCTGGGGAGATTACAATTTTCTGCTCCCGAGAAGAAGCGCCCGGGTGTCGTCAGGGCCACTTAATTGTCCATTTGTGACAGGCAGCGAGGAAAGAACAGCACGAAACCCTTCTGTGCCAGCAGTGCGGGTCACAAACGCTTCCCATTGAGCTGGGCATCACTGAGATTGCTCAGGAAGAGACTTTAGATTAGGAGGAAATAAGATGTCTTTGGCACATCAACAGAAAAGCTTCCAGGTCTGCACAACAAGGGACCTCAGAGGGGATGAAAAGCAGCAGTCTCTCGATTGATTCTGTTTTAATGATAGTTTCCATCCTGTGGTTTTCCTGTAGAGATAGAGAACATTTCTGGGTAAACAGGTAGGATGAGATCTAGACAGCTTTCAAATGTATTTTGAAGATTTCATTAATTTTGCCTCGACTTCACCTTGGTTTTGAAACCTTCACCCATTATTGGGGCAACAGAAGGAACAAGTGACTGAAACCACATTTCTGTGGGATCACAGAATCACTCTGGCTGGAAAAGACCCCTGGGAGCAGCCAGTCCAAACATCTACCCTACCTTACATGTTCACCCCCAAACCAGATCCTTCAACAGCTCATCCAAAGAGTCTTTAAACACATCCAGGGGTGGCAACTCAAGCACCTCCCTGGGAAGCCCATTCCAGTGCCCTTCTGTGAAAAAATTCTTCCTAATGTCAAGTCTAAACCTACCCTGCTGTCACCTGAACCCCTTCCCTCTTGTTCTATCACTAACTGCTTGTGACAAGAGACCAGCACCAGACTCTCCACAACATCCTTTTCAGGTAGTTGTAGAGAGCGATGAGGTCTCCTCTCAACCTCCTCTTCCTCAAACCAAAGAGCCCCAGCTCTCTCAGTCTTTCCTCATCAGATTTATTCTCCAGACCCTTCACCAGCTTAGTTGCACCTGCTCCAGCACCTCCACATCTCTCTTGTATTGAGGTGCCCAAAACTGGACACAGCACTCAAGATGAGGCCTCACCAGTGCCAAATACAGGGGGACGACAACCTCCCTACTCCTGGTGGCCACATTACTTCTGTGTGCACGTTTCTCCCCAGAAAATTCCTGCCACACATAAACCATCACATTTTTAGGAGACGGAGACTCCCCACGTCGCAGAATTGTGTCATATTTTGCTCCTATTCACCCGTAACGTTAGCAATGCATCGATGCAAAAGCTGTGCATTGCAAAAAATTAAGCCCTAGAGGCTGGAAGTTAATATTCATTTATTTAGATTGCTGTCAGCTCCCAGGATTTAAGAAAAGCCAGAGATTTAACAGAGTGGTTGGAGTAATCATAAGAGGCTGCTCTTGTGATTACTCTGGAAACACTAGATTGAGCTTTAACAGTCAATCTCTTCTAGCAGTAACACACGCACACACACCCCAACGAGGTCATCAAGTGGCCATGAACTGTCTTTTCTCACCAGCTAACGAGGAATTGGAGAGCTCCAGGTTCTTGGAGAGGCAGAACTCTTGGAGGCTGCAGCAGAGCAAAGCCTTGGAAAGCTCTGTCGCTTCCCCAGCGCAGACTGAAACATCTCTATTCCTGGCTGCTTCTGTGGCAAACGTTGTTCAGGGCTTTTTTTGTCCCAGCTGGAGCAGTTCTTTAGAGGTGCCTGTTAACAGAAGAAAGAGCTGCGGTGGCAGAGCCAAGCTGCCTCCTTCACAGGAAAAACTCAGATGTGGCCACGCAGCCTCGTGGGGAAGGAAGGGAGAGACGTTACTGCTTGTGCAGTGTCAGAGGTAAAGGTTTATAACCAGTAAAGTTTCTGTTCCGACTGTCTTACATCTATTAATGGATGTATATTAATTATTTACATATTACATATGGTAAAACCACCTCAAGAAATATTAAATGAAGTATGTGGAGGCAGAAAACACTTGCATTTCTTTGGCTGAGGCGTTCTCCCCCAAGCCTCAGCATCTAACTGTTCCCTCTGACTGTGAGTGGAGGGGATGATAAACTGACATAATCTGGGGCAACTGCAGGGACGATAATTCCTCCACCGCAATATCCCTCCAACAGCTGGGCACCAAGCAAGATGCCCTGAGGTATTCCAGTGGGCCTGGGGTAATCAGTACACGGGGGAGACAGATCAGGAGACCAGCTCGACTGTCCTCAGCTGACCCCAGGGATTTCCAGCTGGAAATCAGAGCTATGGCTAATGCTGCTTGACACAGAATTAACTCTCCCAGGGCCTCCTCTTTGCTTCTGCAGAGCTGCCATGGAAAAGAAATATCTGAGGTGGATTGTGCTCTCCCCACAGGCTCGTGCCACGAGGAAGACTGGGATGACAGAGGAGGAGTGTGAAAAGGCGAATCCCTTAAAAGATCCATCTTGCAGCCCACAGGGCACAGGCTGAGGGACAGCCCATAGTTCAAACTTGCACGAATGTCATGCATCTCCCACATCTCACCCGAGGAGGTCTGCAGCAAAAAGCAGCAGGAGCTCTGTGTTGTCCCCCATGCCGGCGTGTTTGGACAGCAACTGGAAATCATCTTTGAGTTCCATCACCTTTTAAGGCTTCAAATACACATATAGCACTGCCTTCACTCTCTTATAATTGCAGGCTGAGGAAGGTGTTTTATCTGCTGCAACCAATTTAGCTCCACTCAGGAGCAGAACAATGATTTCCTCCCCAGCCACTTGAGCATCCTACCTTGTAGGTGCAGTTCATTTTTGCACAGCTCTGCTGATTTGACTTGCATATATCTCTCCGGTGCAGAATGGTGATAGGAACTGTTACAGCCAGAATGGTGACAAGTCGCTCTGAACCTTGCACCAAGGTGTGAGGGAGAACCTGGAGGTTCTGGGACTTCCTCAGATCACCTCTGCTGCATCACATAACCCCACGTCCCTCCCAGAGAGGCTGGGCCCACATCACACAAGGCAGCCCGACCTCATTGGCTTCTTGAGCACAAGAATCTTCTCTCAGGGAAGAGTGTCTCTTCCTACAGTTCATCAAGAAGACTGTAGGTGGACAGGCATTTCTTGAGGTGGGATGAGGAGTATAGCTCTTCAGACCGAAAAAAAGGAGCCTGACCCACAACACAGGTGGGCCAAGAGGTGTTGATGAAACCACAGGCTGGATCCTTTAGCTGGATGTCTTCTCCTCTTTGCAGAGAGAGAAATATTTTCTGCCCCTATTTATGTATCAGGAACTTGGTGCGTCGCTGGACCCCCTGTTAACTAGAGTGTGTCAAGTTAACCAGATCAGGGCAGAGCTGCCTCAGCAGTTGCCAGGGGTTAACATCCACCCATGGAGCCCCTGTTCAAACTTATTAACACTTGCAAGGAGGTTCCACATCAATATGAGAAGGAACTTCTTCCCAGTGAGGGTGACAGAGCACTGGAAGGGGCTGCTCAGGAGGGTTGTGGAGTCTCCTCCTCTGGAGATGTTTAAGACCTGCCTGGATGTGTTCCTGTGCAACTTGGTCTACGTGATCCTGCTGTGGCAGGGGGATCGGACTAGATGATCTTCAAGGTCCCTTCCAATCCCTAATGTTCTGTGATTCTGTGACTGGATCCAGAGGATCCTGCTGTGGCAGGGGGATTGCACTAGAAGATCTTTCGAGGTCCCTTCCAATCCCTAATGTTCTGTGATTCTGTGACTGGATCCAAGGGATCCTGCTGTGGCAGGGGGATTGCACTAGAAGATCTTTCGAGGTCCCTTCCAATCCCTGATGATTCTATGAAGTCCCAAGGGAGGCTGATCAAATCCTGGGTCAGACCGTGCCCCGGGAACCACCCTGAAAGTCCCTTCACAGGCTGCCGGGTTTTTCCCCGCGATGAAGAGGTTTTTGCAAGCTGAGCCGAGTGAGTCCAGCCGTGGCTCGGGAGCAGCAGGCAGCCCTCCTCCTGCCGCGGCACCGCCGCCGTCTCCACCGCGCAGCATCGCGCAGCGATTAGCGCCGACGGGGCGTTCGCTCCAGGGAGCGCAGCCGGCTCAGCCGTGAAACCTCGCGTTGCCTCAGGTGGACAGAGGAGCACACAAACCTCACGAGTTTTTATCAGCCGAGCAAGCAAACTGTAAAAGCAGGAACGCAGAAACCCTCTCTGAAGTTTGCTTCGCTGGGGGTCGAGCGATTGAACAGAACCACCCACCGCGGGTTGTTCTGAGCGGGGTCACACACGCCAGCCCGCCGCCGATGCTGCAGCTCAGCTGCGCTCCACACGGTGCCAGACGCAAGAGAGAAGAAAAAGGGGGGCTTCCCACCATGCCTTTTCCCTTCCTTTTGGTGTCTTCAAAGGGTGCTGTGAGCACACCAGCCGCAGGAGCAACCTCAAACACAAGGGGCTGTCGCAACAGTGGAGCTTCACAGCTCCAGGGCGAGAGCTGTCACCTCGGGTCCTGCCAGGATGAAAAGGCTCCTCGGGAGACCAGTTAAGTTGCTTTATGGCCTTTTCTGCTGCGCTGTAGCTGTGGCAGTGCTACATATATTGTGAGACTAATGTTCCGCTCTGATATTTGTAGTCTGTCCATATTTCATCTTTCATAGCCACCAGAGACTCCGTCGGGTGACAAACTGGCTCTCGAGATACTGAAGGTTTAACGCCACTGATACACATAAATGAAAAGGACAAAGGTTTGTGCCATAAATATGAAGCATGAAGTGCAGTTGGATTACGTTATTTTTACATCTCAGATGAATATGGCCAGATCCCCTTCATTCTTCTGATTTTAGCCTAAATCTTTAAAGGATAACGGTTCTCTAAGGTAGTTTTGTGTTGCCTGAAGTGCCCTTTCCTGATTTGCTCGACGGTGTTCCTCAGAATGACTTCCTCCTAATCCTTTTGTCTTCTTTAACACAAGTCCCACATATTTTCCTGACATGGTTCCCAGCCAAGCAGATAAATATCTTTTTCATGGTGATTTTCCCAGAGGAAGACTGCTGTCTGTCAGCATCTCTCCGTGCAGAGTAGCAGTGCAGTTCAGTCTTGCTAGCCAGCTACAGAAGCTGCAGTTGTGAACAGGGTTGAAAGGATAGAAGAATAGATACCACAAGTCTAAAGCTGTTCAAACCTCGTGCTCTGTGGTCAGCCCCCCCATCTCTGTTGGATCAGAGGAAAGCTTCAGAGGCTGTCAAATACATACAAAATACACAAACACTTACCTAATTAATGTGTAAATCTTCGTTAAAGGCCTTTTGTAGGTGATCCTGCTGTGGCAGAGGGATTGGACCAGATGATCTTTCAAGGTCCCTTCCAATCCCTAATGATTCTACGTTGGAACAAAAATCCTTCATTTAAATGCATTTACCTGAGCATCTCAAAGAGAGCAAAACATGCAACAACATACAGTGTCATCTACCGATAGGACAAGGGGCAGGGAGCGTAAGCTGGGACAGAAGAGGTTCCACAACAATATGAGAAGGAACTTCGTCACAGTGAGGGATTGATGTTTTAAATCAAACCCACACAGAGGCAGAGATAGATAGATCAATCGATTGATAGATAGATGGATGGATGTGCAGACAAACAGAAAGAGAGAGATAGATGGATGGACAGAAAGACAGATAAATAGATTGATAGGTAGGTAGATGGATAGATAGATAGATTGATCAACAGATGGATGGCTGGACAGACAGAAAGAAAGATAAATAGATAGATTGATAGGTAGGTAGATGGATAGATAGATAGATTGATCAACAGATGGATGGATGGACAGACAGAAAGAAAGATAAATAGATAGATTGATAGGTAGGTAGATGGATAGATAGATCAACAGATGGATGATGGATGGATGGACAGACAGAAAGATAAATAGATAGATAGGTGGGTAGGTAGGTAGATGGATAGACAGACAGATGGATAGATCAGTAGATACATAGATGCACATACAGATAGATAGATAGATCAATAGATAGATATAAGACAAATTGAACGATCACACTGTGTTCCATTTTCTCACACAAGCACTGCCACACTTGTTAGTAATGGACCCAAGACAAGATGAGCTCTTTCACAATACAAGCCCCACATTCTGTGCAAACTCAAACACTGCCAGGAAGCTGAATTTCTCACTAATGTGTTGTGGACTTCTCAGTTGTTTGCATCCTGCAGGGGTATTAGAATGATGGTCTTTTAAAATAGACTCACAGAACGTTTTTTAGTGTAATCAGCCATGGATGAGGCCCATCTGTCATAGCTGGTCTGCATGACTAATCGTTCGTGGTCTCTAATTGAAGTTTAGATTTATTAAATAAACAAAGATGCCATTAGAGATGCACTAATTCAATATGTGGAGGAGGGAGGGCAGGATGTGCGACTGGACAGTAGCTCCTGAGCACTGTCGATGTTTAGACATATTCTGATTAATACACTCCTGTCTAGTCTACCACTGGGCCAGTCCCTCCGTGAGGCACATCAGAGCAGGCTGGCAGATGCCTAAATCATGACAAATGTTCTCCACACTTCAGAGAATGTTGTGAATGCAAGATGGGCTCACACCTTTCGGAGGTTTATGTTTTCTAGCAGCTTCTAGGAAAAAAATGTTCCTCGTTACCGTTATAAAACATAGTGAGCTTCAAAAGATGGCCAGTGGTTTTATACCTCACAGTGGCCAAGGCTGTCAAAAAACCCTGTGTGCAGACAGATCCATGGGGCTAGGATAAAAATTCAAAATTAGATTGATGCCAAAACTCACATTACTTGCACAAGAGTCAGGACTTCACTGCTTGGGAGCGAAACGCTTTGGTGATGTGCTAAGCACCCTCAGCTGGCTCATCAGGGATGGAGGTTACTCAGCCCCTGCAGAACTGGACTCCTCATCCCTAGAAAGCAAAGTAACATCTCCACTCTCCACAAGAAATTGTTTTTGGAGTGACTATACAGCTTATTTCTCTTGGTGGGATAAATAACCACTGAACACACACAGATGTTATCACCAGAGCCAGCTTCTCAGCCGGTGCCGCTGCAGAAGCCAGAAGCTGAAACAACCCTAAGCAAGCTCTGCATCGCTTCACTTTGCTCTTGTGTCCCTTCTTCTAGCAGCTCCATGTTTTCTTGCTGGTCAGAACACCAGGCTAAGCACCAGGTTTAATCCCAAGGATCTAAGATCGTGCCTTCCGTGAGAGCCTGTAGTTCTTTACCGACTGCAGCGCCGGCACGTCGAGCATGTGCCTGTGCAAGGGGTGCATGGGGTGGGGGCTGCTTCTTAGCTGCTAGGAGCTTGCTCCTGCACCCTCTGAACTCTGACTGGCAAGCGCTATCCTGAGAACTGAGGGCACTTGCTGCCCTGCAGGGACTGCCAAGGACTTCACAGAACCAGCTCTTTCAAAAGAGGGCAGCTCTGTGTCTTTTCAGAGATGAATTTTGGGACTTCTGCCACACAGAGAGGTTTTTTTTTTTTCCCCCTGAGTTTTTTCTTCTTGTTTTGAAAGAAACACTTTTTTTTTAGAAAAAAATAAGAGCTAAACCAAATCCACTCCAAGTACAAAACTGTTTGTGTAAATAGCTGAGAGCTCCCAGCAGATGTGGCAGAGAGCGGTGTCAGAAAAAGGCTGCACGTGCCAAGGCTGTTAACAGAAGAGGCCAAATCAGACGCTGCCCTCGGATTCAGCAGAGCCTCCAAAACCACTTCACGACCAGAAAGGTCTCCCCTTTGCTCAGGTACGTTAGTTTCTCTTGCTCAGCTCTGCCTTGACCCTGTTTGCACTGGCTGTGGCACAGCTTCCGTCCACAGGGCACTTACAGACAGGGTAGGAAATGCTGGGAGGCTGTTAAAAGGCTGCAAGCAGTTTCCACATGGAAACAAGCAAGACCAAGGGCTGTGTTTTGGAGGGGAAAGAAAGAGTGGATGTTGTGGTTGGTCACTTGGGAGGAATGAGAAGCCACTGTGTGGGAAAAGAAGTCAGATCCTATCTTTGTTGAAATCATTAATCATAGAATCATTAGGGGTTGGAAGGGACCTCGAAAGATCATCCAGTCCAATCCCCCTGACACAGCAGGATCACCTAGAACAAGTCACACAGGAACACATCCAGGCGGGTTTTAAACATCTCCAGAGAAGACGACTCCACTGGGCAGCCCCTTCCAGAGCTACATCACCCTCACCAAGCTCCAGATTGATGTGGACCCTCCTATGTTCCACCTCACACCCATTTCCCCTCATCCTATCACTAGATGACCCTGAGAAAAGCCTGGCTCCATCCTCCTGACACCCGACATTGATGCAGCACTACAGGCTGGGAAGGATCTTTCACCTTACACCTTGGAAAGCAGCAGAGATCTGTTGCATCAATAAACCATGAATTAACTCGCTGATACCTTCTAGTAGCTGGTCTGGGTCCTTTTTTCCCCAAAGCCAAGCCCAGTTTGATGGGCCCCAGCCATCTGCTGGGAAGTGCTGTGCCCTGCAGCCTGTCAGCTTGGCAGCCTGTCCATCAGGGGTTCGCTGTCACGGGGCATCATCATCGTGAGATGCAGTAAATAAAAACAAGGTCAAGCCTCTACCATTTTCCACTCAGTGAAAACACATGAACGCTGCCGCCGCCGCGGCTAAGCTGCCTTTCCCCCGGCTCTCTCGGGGCTTTGTGGCTTGCACGCACGCATTTCGGAACCAGAACCCTCTGAGCACTGCAGCTCCTCCTAATTTTTCTCCTGTTATCCCCTCAGCTCCCTGGTTCTGCAAAGTTCTCTCAGGCTGTGCCACTTCCCACGAGGAGATGTCTTCTGGGGTCAGCTCTGAAAGCAACGCCCTATGATTTATCCTCACGTGTGCGATTAACGTCAGCGGGAATCAGGCGGCTAAACCTCCAGGCACTTTGTGGGGACCCCCCCAGCACCCGAGCTCTCGCTGCACGGAGAAGCATTGCCTTCTGTCTCGCATCACCACCAGAACCGGCAGAGCCCGCGAGTGGCAGGCTGGTGGGCGAGCAGATAAGAGGGTCAGGGCCAGGCAAAGGAGGTTAATGCTTTCTGTGGGATCTCATCCCCAGACTTAGCGTCGCAGCGCGGCCGCGAAGATTACACAGCTGCGTACGTGGGACAACAACATCAACGCTGAGCTAATTCCACCTCGGATACAACAGCCTCAGGATCAGCGCTTCTCCTCGCGGCACGTGCTCTCAGACATTACCAGAGCGAGCAGCTCCACACGCGACGAAGCGCAGGGTGTTCACAGCACTCCCTACTCTTTCTCTACGGGTCTACACACAGTTTCCACGAGGACAATTGCGTAGAGCGCTCAGTTGTCCTTACTAATGGTCCTGCAATGACCAGCCTGCCCAGACATCCTGTCCTTCCACCAGGCACAACTGAATGAGGAGAAAATAAATCCAGATAAAGGCTGTAGAAGCTTTCTATGACATTTGCTAACATCCCACAACCAGCTCTGTAACTGGGCTTTTTATTAAACTCCCGTTCGAGCTGCTGGGATCATTCTGCTTCATTAAGGAAGGGAGGCAAAGCCCTGCCTTCAGTTTACACTCTCAGACTCCAATCCTGTAAACTCCTGTGCACCCGCTTAACCTCACGCACCCAAACAACCCCCCCGGGGCCAGAGGTGCCCAGATGTGCTGTTGGTGCAGGGGGCACTCCACTGGCAGATTCAAATGGAAGTAGCTGCAGGCTCTTGGAAACACCCTGGGTGTCCCCAGGTTTGGGTGCACTTGGTGCCACTTGTTCTTCTGCAGCTTTAGTGATGCTGAACGGGAGTGGGTGCCCTCCTGCAGCACCTGCAGTCGTGGGAGGTGCACAATGTGCTTGGACCAAGCAGGGGAGGAAGGGAAAGGATCATTCCACAGCTGGAATGTTGTGTCCTTGGTTCCAGAAGGACACAGAACTGCTGGAGAGAGTCCAGCACAGAACCACAAACTTCATGATGGGAGTGGAACATCTTCCTGAAGAGGAAAGGCTGAGGGAGTTGGGTTTCTCTAGCTTGGAAAAAGGGGAGACTGAGGGGTGACCTCATTAATGTCTATAAATATGTGAAGGGTGGGTGTCAGGAGGATGGAGCAGGCTCTTCTCAGTGGAATCTAGTGATAGGACAAGGGGTAACGGGTGAGAGCTGGAACACAGGAGGTTCCACATCAACATGAGAAGGAGTTTCTTCATGATGAGGGTGATGGAGCTCCGGAATGGGCTGCCCAGTGGAGTCTCCTTCTCTGGAGATGTTTAAAACCCACATGGACCTGTTCCTGTGTGACTTGGTCTAGGGGATCCTGCTGCGTCAGGGGAATCGGACTGGATGATCTTTCGAGGTCCCTTCCAATCCCTAATGTTCTGTGACTCTGTGATTGATGAGAAAAGAAGGAATTCTGGAGTTGGACTGGAGGAGAAATGCATATACATGAGGAACTCTGTTTTAAACGAAGCAAAATAAGACAACAAAGGAAATTAATTCTTTCCTGCAGCCGAGGGATCTGCTAAAGGGCTCTGCTGAAAGCACAGGGGCCAGTGCACATTATTCATCAAGTGGGATTGCAAATGGGCAGTAGCAAGACAGCAAGATAAGGGAGGTTATTAAAAGAACAACTGCAAATTCTTCAAAGAGCTCAAGTTGGATGAAACTGAGTAGGTTAGAAAATAACAGACGCTCTGGAAGATTACATGTGCAAAAACAATTAGGCAGCCAAAAAGGAGTTTGATGAGTTTTGAGCAAAAGGAATCAAAACCAGCAACAAATCTTTTTTCCCCCGAGACATCAGGAGCAAGAAGCCTTCCAGAAAATCTGTGGAGTCTGTTGGTTACCAGAGTTGGAAGGAAGCACTCAGGGAAAACAGAGCTGTTATAGAAACTAAATAAATGGTTTGCGTTACCTTGTTCAGCGTAGGAGGGTTGATTCCCATGACAGACACCTTTGGAGGATCATAGAATCATCAGGGATTGGAAGGGACATCAAAAGATCATCTAGTGGGGTGACCCTCAGCAGTAAGTCTGTCTGGAGGACATCTGCTGATGTCCTCCAGGTTGGTGGTGGCTTGGTGTCTCCTTTCTTCTGCCAGCAACTAACAGCCAGCCTAGGAGTGCAAAGCTCTTCGTATCCGGAGACATGACGGGTCCACCCTGAGGGTTCTGAGCCTGGAGGACTAACCTGTAATACAACCAGAAATAACATGCTGTTGTCAAGTGCAAAAGACCTTTCTTTACGTGCAGCAAGCTGTGCCGGCCTCTCCCAGGGGCACGAATCCTTGGCAGCCAGCCCTCTAGCCACAGCCCAACCCGTGGGGTGCTCCGTCCCATCAGACGATGCAAAACAGCCACAGAAATATCTGCAAACAGGCGTAAGGCTCCTTGTGTGGCTCAGAGCAACTACTCCAAGTCTGTGGCTGGAAGTTCTCATCAGCTCAATGCACCTTTGTTTGCTAAGGCCAGCTCAGAGCAGCTCCAGGCATAAACTTTTGAATCCACTCCCCCTTCATTTAGAATCACAGAACCATTAGGGATTGGAAGGGCCCTCGAAAGATCATCTGCTTCTCTTTGGGCTCAGAGAGAGGGCAGTTCTCTTCATGGGTGCTCTCCTATACCCTACTGTAACGAGTCTGGAGGACAGCAGAGCTCCACACCCTGCAGAGCTCTATTTAAAACTCAAATTGAGCCAAACTGACTCTTTTTTTTTTTTAAACAAAAACGGTGCAATTCACTTCTCAGTGGAAAAGATGCTGAAATGCACAGGGCTGGTTCCTCTGGGATTCCCACTACTCGTGGAAGCCAAGAGTGCAGGAACCCTCACAAGGGGCACCTGTTTCTATGACATCCTGGGCTTCATTTTTAGTCTCAGGTGGTTAAAACTAGTTTTGAAGTGGTTCTTGTTAGCAGATCTGTTTGGAATACGTAGCTAATTAGAGAATCATAGAATCACAGAATCACTGAGTCATTGAATCATTGAATCATAGAATTATAGAATCATCATTGAATTATAATCATAGAATCATTGAATCATAGAATCATTGAATCATAGAATCATTGAATCATAGAATCATTGAATCATAGAATCATTGAATCATAGAATCATTGAATCATAGAATCATTGAATCATAGAATCATTGAATTACTGAATCACAGAATCATGGAATCACAGAATCATAGAGTCATTGAATCACTGAATCATAGAATCATTGAATTATTGAATCATAGAACCACAGAGTCTCATAGAATCATAGAACAACTGACCTGAGCTTGGCAAGCTTTTGCTGTTCCCTCACCAGTGATGCTGCTCCGCAGCACTAAGGCCATAGCTCAGCAGTCATAACTTTAATCAAGCTGGAAATTACCTCTGTTTAAGGTGTTTTCCTGCTAAAGGATGAAATCTTCCCGCGCATGAAACAGAGCTGACAACAGCAGGGTTAGACCTGGCACGATGTCACTTAGTGAGGGTTTGTGTCTGTGTCCTCCTGAAAGCACCTAAAAGCAGCCCATGCCCAAAACCACTCGGCAAGCCCTTCAGAAACAATGACTTGGCAGCTCGCTCTCTCGGGCTGAAGGACTTCTCCCTCTGGCACAACAACGCCGTCGATTTAGAGCCCTGCAGCTGGTTAAACCGCAGCCTCTCGGAGAGGAGTGGATGAGAGGGCAAAAACACGCTCCAGCACTTGCATAATGGCTCTGAGCCCTGGATGGAGAGTTTATTTCCACTGCCCGGCTGCCAAGAGCCTCTCTCCTGTCAAAACACAGCCGATGAATTCACAGATTCCAGATTCACGGTCCCTCACACTTGTGGGCAGGTGCTCAACGGCCATCAGCCCGCAAAAGGCAAAATAACAGCCCCTGTGGGTGGCCAGCTCCCCAGCTAAGTACCCTTGAGGTCTCTTCTGTTGCAGCCTTCTCTTCTTCATTAGGAGTCAAGTGGGCTAAGAGGCTTTGTGACAACAGACTTCACTTCTGAGAGCCCAGAGCAGCTCTTTATCCCTCCATGCCCACGCAGAGGTGGAGTTTTACCTTATCTCTCCCTAGAAACCTGGCAAATAGAGGGCAAGAGTTCTGCTCTTATGGCTGAAGACAGTCTTCTGGACTGGGATTTGGAGTTTGTGTGATGTGTTTCCTGCAATGGGTCTGGCTCAAGCACTGAATTCTGTGAGCACTAGCTGCCATCAGTTTCATTAGTGTTGATAAATGTGTAAAGGTGGGTGTCAGGAGGATGGAGCCAGGCTCTGCTCAGTGGCATCTAGTCATAGGACAAGGAGAAAGGGGTGTGAGCTGGAGCAGAGGAGGTTCCACATCAGTATGAGAAGGAACTTCTTCCCAGTGAGGGTGACAGGACACTGGAACAGAAGGCCCAGGGGGGTTGTGGAGTCTCCTTCACTGGAGATGTTTAAGACCCACCTGGATGTGTTCCTGTGTGACAAGAGGATGGAGCCTCCTCAGTGGCTCTTCTCAGTGTCATCCACTCTTCCAAACCCTAATTTTCTGTGATTCTGTGAAATACCTGGAGGAAAATGTCAAAGATAAATATCTTACTTGTGAGAGTGCTGGCGGGGCTGCCAGCGTGGTTTGGGCTGGGTGGTGGAGATGAGAGCACGCTGACCTACCCCCATTTGAGATACCTGAGCTTTCAAAGGCTAGTGCAGTAAAAGGAGGTTGTAGTGAGGCAGGTGTTGGCCTCTTCTCCCTAGTGACTAGTGATGGGACAAGAGGAAACGGGGTCAAGCTGCACCGTGGGAGGTTCAGATTGGATGTTAGATAAAACCTCACAGAAAGGGTGACAAGGGCTTGGCACAGGCTGCCCAGGGAGGCGGTAGAGGGACTGTCCCTGGAGGTCTTCACAAAACAGGTCAACATGGTCTCTCAGGAGATGGTTTAGTGAATAGGGGTGGTAGGGCAGATGGTTGGACTTGATGATCTCAAGGTTCTTTCCCAGCCTTGATGATCCTCTGATTCCTATGCACGTTTAACAGCACCCAACCACGCAGGAGCCCTAAGGCGGTGCTAAACCCGTGTGAAAAACAAACAGCGCTGGCTTTGACTAATGAATGCAGGACTCTGGGGCTACTTCCTCGCTGCCAGGCTGCCTGGCCTCTGCTTCCCAAGCAGCTGGGTCCCCTGATAGCGCCGCTGCATTTTTCATGATGACATCCTGCACACGGCGTTTTACACAAGCCCGTACTGCGCTGTCCCTGAGGCTTTTGTGCTCCTCAGATTTTATTTGCTTCATCTTTTTTCTAAAATCAGCCTTCCCCTGCACTTAATAAGGTTTGGGTTTTGCTTCTGTGACTGGTGCAACACTTTGATGGGCCTGGGTTGCAGTGATTGGAATCATAAGGAAGCGTCTTGCGACGGGGCAGGTCGCTGTGCTGGTGGGGCCACTCTCACTTCCCTTCAGCTCCCAGCCTCTCTGACTGTCTTTGTGCTTCCTTCAGTGAAAAAGGAAAAACAAAGAAAGGGAAGGGATGCTGTTGTCCTCTTCCTTTTCATTGCAGACCCACCTGGGTGTGTTCCTGTGTGACTTGGTGGAGGTGATCCTGCTGTGGCAGGGGGTTGGACTAGATGAGCTTTTGAGGTCCCTTCCAATCCCTAATCATAGAATCATTAGGGATTGGAAGGGACCTTGAAAGATCCTTCAGGGTCCAAAGGGCAGCCTCATCTTGTCAGAAGTTTTATACTTAACAAACCATTGCTGAGGTGCTGGAGAGCCTTCACCCAGCTCCTTCAAATTCAAGGACAAATAGTGTCCTTCCCAAGAGGGGAGAGTTGCTGAAGGTTGTCTCTCAGGAAGCCCTGGAGGTTGAGGGATCTCACCTTTGCACCGAAGGAGTTGCTGACTTGTCTGGAGGATCAGTGTTGAGGGGGGAAGAAGGCTTCTTTCCAGTGTTCTGTTCATTGAGCTCTGGGGGTGGGCTGCAGTGTGGCAGGCAGCCTTTCCTTGGCATGGCTTTAGCACTTGGCGTCTGCCGTTGGCAGGAGACAAGAGCCACCCACAACCAGCGCAGTATTTTTACACTTGGCTCGAATACGTCCCCAAAGCCACCGCATCACAAACCAGATCCTTTGCTGAAGGTATCAGAACCTACTTTAAAAGCAGTGCAGTTCCATTGCATAATGTCCCCCGTTGGGATGAGCTGCTTTGGTTATATTTTGCTTTAATAACCGCAGCCGCAGATGGGCTGAAGGCGGCCAGGGTGGAAGAGACGCTCCGAGCTGCTGGTGTCTACGGTGACAACGAGGGGAGAGCAGAGTCAGAATTTACCCTCTCCATCACTGCAAAGGAACCCTCCTTGTGATAAAAAGACTTTTAGGAGACCTCTGTATCAGATAATGACCTTGTGATGGAGATAAGCGCGAAGCAAACGCTGTCCCATGATGCGAGCCGGACCAACCTCACCTGTAAACCGAGATGCTTGGGCTGCACGACCATTCGGGTTGTCCTGGATGGCTGCATTTGTTTGGTCACTGTAAGTTCATGAATATTTTACTAGGAGGATGAGAAGATCTGCCTCAGCCTGTGTGAGAGCCTCTCGCACCTCCAACGGGCCAGGGAGCCTCTTTCTCTCCATGCCACCCTGTGTCAGGCACGGTCACCATCAGTCAGAGCCTGCTTCACCTCCCGGCACTGTCGAAAGGGCCACAAAGTCATGGTGGAAGGTCCAGCAAATTACACAAAGAGCAGCACAGAAGACACTGGGCAACCTTTGTACCTGCTGTCTGGAAAAACAGCCTTGCAAGGGTGTCTGGTAGCCAACCTGCTGTACCCAGAGATTAGTTGTTAGCCAGGGTGAGGGTGCACAGGTCATAGAATCATTAGGGATTGGAAGGGACCTCGAAAGATCATCTAGTCCAACCCCCCTGACACAGCAGGATCACCTAGATCAAGTCACACAGGGACATGTCCTGGTGGGTTTTAAACATCTCCAGAGAAGGAGACTCCACAACACCCCTAGGCATCCCCTTCCAGTGCTCTGTCACCCTCACTCTGAAGAAGCTCCTTCTCATATTGATGTGGAACATCCTAAGTTCCAGCTTGCACGCATTGCCCCTTGTCCTATCACTAGAGGACACTGAGAAGAGCCTGGCTCCATCCTCCTGACACCCACCCTTCACATGTTTATAGACATTGATGAGGTCACCCCTCAATCTCCTCTTTTCCAAGCTCAAGAGACCCAGCTCCCTCAGCCTCTCCTCATAAGGGAGGTGCTCCACCTCCTTCATCATCCTTGCTGCCCTACGCTGGACTTCCTCCAGCAGCTCCACATCTCTCTTGAACTGAGAGGCCCACAACTGGACACAATAGTCCAGCTGCAGTCTCACCAGAGCAGAGCAAGCCTCTCTCCATCTCTAACCACCCCGCTTCTGATCCAGCCCAGGTGGCCCTCTTAGCCACAAGAGCACACTGCAGACTCATGGTCATCCTGCTGGCCACCAGGACCCCCAGGTCCCTTTCTCCAGATGGTCCTACTCTTCTGCTACAGGCTTCCACTGCACGGTGGGTTCGTCCTCTCCTCACCCTGATTTTCCAGCCGCATAAACGGGATCACACTTCTTCCCTCCGTCTCCGGCACGTTGAGAGGATAAACACGTTGGGGAGATCATAGCTCTTCAGACACCCTGGTGGTTGTGGGGGACAGCGGGAACATAGCAGCACCAGAGATAGAAATGTGTGGGCACAGATGTCTGTGTGTGTTGTTCTGTGGGCTGGTTACTCACCCCGTGTGTTCCGACTCGATAGACGCAGAGCAATGGAACACAGGCTGGTTATCTGCCCCACGCCGCCTTCCAGAGACACCTGTTGCATAACCCACCTCAACAAGGGAAACACAAGGGCAGCCTCACACCTCCTCTTCCCTGAAGTCTGATTTTAAGCGAGAGAACTCTTCCCCGAGTGTGTTTTGCTCTTCCACCTCTGCTGCATTTCCGATTGAACGCGCTCCCTCGTCTCATGAGCTAAATGCTGCACTCCCTCTGGTGTCTGAAGCTGCAGACAGCTTTGAAGCCACAGTTGGTCAAGTGTTGGCAGGAATGTTGAAGCAAGGCTCCATTTCATTCCTCCACATTCCAAGGTTGGTAAGTTACAGCGATAGGTGGAATTAACCCGAGTCCCACATGCTGCCGCTCTGCCTCCTCAGCACCGCGGCCGCAGAAGAGAGTTAGCGTGACACAGGGAAATAAAACAAACCCCTGTCTTAGTCACAAAGCCTGACTTGAGGCTTCATGCCACAGTTTTTAATCCCAGTTCCGAGCTGCTGCTTTCTGTGGGAATGCCTGGAAAGCTGAGTTATGTGACAGAAATGTGCCCATTTATAGTGGTCATGAGGGACCACTACAATCAGGGGGAAAGCCAGCAAATGACTATTGAGATTCAGCAGATGAAACAGAGAGTCTCCTCAGAGCTTTGGGGTCTGTCAGGAGCTTCCCCAGACCTTCTTTGATAGCCAGTTACTAGCACTTGGAGCACAGGTCTCACAGCTCTTGGAACAACCAGAGCAGCAAATCCACCAGGATGAACCCAGACCTTCTTTAACAGTCAGTTACTAGCACTTGGAGCACAGGTCTCACAGCTCTTGGAGCAACCAGAGCAGCAAATCCACCAGGATGAACCCAGAGCTTCTTTGACAATCAGTTACTAGCACTTGGAGCACAGGTCTCAGCTCTTGGAGCAACCAGAGCAGCAAATCCACCAGGATGAACCCAGACCTTCTTTGATAGCCAGTTACTAGCACTTGGAGCACAGGTCTCACAGCTCTTGGAGCAACCAGAGCAGGTCCTCAGGGAAGCAAATCCACCAGGATGAACCCTTCAGCTGCACGAGGTGCTCAGTGCATCGCTGCTCCTGCTCAAGGCAGTCACACTTTGTGAGCCCTGTGCTCCCCTACCCAGCTTTCCTGAAACATCACTTGTAGGGGATGCCCAAAATGTCTTGGGGCAGGGATGTCTTCTGCTGCACACAGGAGAGCTCTGCTGGCTTCAGAGCCACACTGACTGGGCTATCAGACATCCTCCATGTGCTGCTTCTCAGATGCTGTTTTTAAATCACACGTAGAGGTTACACCCTCTGTTTCCCACTAACAGGCGGCTGCCTGCAGAGGCTCTGTCCTTCCTGCCAAGCAAGGTCACTGAAATGCCAGCCCGAGAGGGTGAGCAGTGGCAGCTGGAAATGGCAAGTGGGGGAGAGATCCCAGCTCTGGGGGAGGCTCAGACCTTGTGTCTGGCCCTGATGAATGTTTTTACGCTGAGGTGCCCCAAGGCAGGCACAGCCATACTGAGGCTAGAAGTGTGGATGGAAGCAGCTGCTGACCACTCACAAACAAAGCTCCTTTCCTCTAGCCATCTGACCACTGATTATAGGTGTCTAATTTTATGCAGCCAGTCTGAAAGAACCGTCATCACTCCCTCTCAACATCCTGTGTTGGACCGGCAGCCGGTGGTGATGAGCAGCACAGAGAAGGCAGCAGGCACTGACAGGGTGAGAACGAAGCTTCAGCAGGGGCAGTGATGGGTGCTTGTCTTTGGGGATGGGCTGTGAACCCAGGCAGCTTTGGAGGAGGTCCAAGAGGTGCTTTGGTGCTCACCTGGGACCTACATCGATTATGTGTGTCCAGGAGGGTTTGGAGTGTCTCCAGAGGAGAGCTCACAGCCTCTCTGGGCACCAGTGCTCTTCAACCCTCAAAGCTCCTCGTGGAGCTTTTTATGCTCCAGTTTGTGGTCATCACCTCTTGTCCTGTCCCTGTGCACCACTGAGAATCACAGAACATTAGGGATTGGAAGTGACCTCCAAAGATCATCTAGTCCAATCCCTGTGCCAGAGCAGGACCACCTAGACCAAGCTGCACAGGACAGGAGTCTGGCTACCTTGTCCTGACACTTGCCTTTTAGATTTCAAAAGCATCGACTAGGCCACCCGTCAGTCTTTCTGTTCTCCAGGCTAAAAAGAACCAAGTCCCTCAGCGAGATGTTGCAGTCCCCCAGCCGTCCTCGCAGCCCTTCGCTGCGCCTCCAGCGCGGGGCACGGACAGCGAAAGCCCTGCCCGACGTGGGCTCGCCCACGGCCACCTGCACCCAGCCCGTCACAGCCAGGCAAACGCAAACCCCTTCTGCTCCTGACCACTAGAGGGTGCTTCAGCAATATAAATCTCACCTCCGAGATCAGGGCTTCGAGCCAGCCCGACAGCGCCGGAGGCTGCTCCGTGGAGCCTCTCTCTGCGGCAGCGGCTGCGCTGGTGCTGCCCCGCTGCCTGTGTGCTAACCCTGCAAACAACACTGAGACGTGCAAACAACTGTCCTGAAAGGAAAACCCCTGGAAAGGGCTTTGCACTCTCTCTTCTGAGAGCCGCCGTCCCGCACAGCAACGCTTTTGGTTTTCTGAGTTTGCTGGTGCCTGGATCTTGGGCCAGCTCTCAGCAAGCGGACAGAAGAGCCAGCCTGCATTCAGGTCGCTTGAGCTGCTGTTGGCAGGATGCTGTGGGCTGCTGACTTTTGAGATTCCACCCGCGTCCCAAAGAGCTTTTCCTTTTGCTGCTGGTTTTAGAAGACAGCCCGCGTGGCGTGCTGTTCGCTCAGGAGTGTTAACGTCCCTTGGCACAAACACTGGTGGAAATGCAGCCCCTCCGAACCCACCAGCAGAATCCTTGTGGAGCCATCACTGGCAGACAGGCTTCAAGTCTTCACACTTAGAAGGCAAGTGGAAACGGGCCCCATCCCAGTAACTGTCCCAAAGATCTTGGGTGACAAGAATGAAAGGAAAAGGTTCTCCTTTAGCTCTTGTCTCAGAAGTGGTTGTAGATATTTTGACATATGGAACAGTGCAAGGGGTCACATGGAGTCAGATCTATGGTGATGCTGATCTCAGCCAAGCAAGCCACTACCACTGTCCAGAGCTGACATTTGTCACCAGTTAAATGTGGCAAGTCAAGTAGTGGCTGAGCACTGATGGAGTTCACCCACCTGTAGCTTTCGAAAAGCATGACAGCAGTTATAAACCTGCAGGCAGATTCACTGCAAGCTACAGGTCTGTCACTCAGCCCCAAGAGCAAAGCGTTCTGCCCCTGGCTCCAGCAGCAAGAAGCCAACTAAAACCAACCTTGGTTTTGGAGGCAGCTGTGGCAGGTTTGACAGAGATTAGACAGAGACCAAGGCTTGTGCAAACACCTGATAAAGATCAGCTCGATGCCCCACAGCTATTGTTTGGAGATCCTGCTGTGACAGGGGGATAGGACTGGATGGTCTTTTGAGGTCACTTCCAGTCCCTAATGATTCTATGACTTCGTCTAGATGATCCTACTGTGGCAGGGGGGTTGGACTGGATGATCTTTCAAGGTCACTTCCAATCCCTAATGATTCTATGGTTCTATAACAGATTCATGCCCAACTTCCAAACTAGCAGCTAACGCAACTTGGATGGCAATAAATCCATGATTTTTGGGTGGCTACTGCAGTCTCTTTTGGAGGGTCCTCTGCAACAACACTTGGGAGCATGGGGTCAGGATCTATGTATCACATTAAATAATGTGAGAAACTGTGAAACAGATAAAAGGAGCAGGAGCCTTACCTTTGCTTTTTCTTCCTGGCAATGGCTGAATGTCAGTGCACCCTGATGAGACCTGGAAGGAATCCACTGTCTCTGGAACCTCCTGCCTTCATCTGTCTCTCCTGGAAACTCATCTGCTTGGGAGGCACAAAACTGCTTCTCCCTAGACGTGTCTCAGCTAGTCCTCTTTTCCTCTTGGAAACCTTTCCTTGTGTCAGCACCTTGTCCAGCTCCATCAGTAGCACCCAGTTGAGCCGAGGCAGTGTGAGGGTGTCCACAGCTCCTGCAAGAGACAAGCTCATACCGTAAAGACAATGAGCTTCACAGGAGTAAAAATCTATTGCAAGCAAGTAAAATCCTACTAGAAGGGTTGTGGGAGAGTGAGCTCTCAAGACTTGGCATCTGTCTCCTTGAATAAACCACCTGGAGGACAGAGGAACAAACCACCTTCTGGCAGAAGGAGGAAGGGAGGCCCCAGAACCCTCACAGTCTTATGAGCAGATAGGAAGGGTAGTTGTGCAGGGAGACAACTACCAAGCTGAGGAGCAATACCAGACACAGCTCCCCAGGAGCACAGACATCAAGAATCTGTTAATACTTCAATAATATTGAAATGACTACAGCAAGAGTCATCCTGATTTGTAATGGGGCAGGGAAATTATCTACTGATTACCTTGTGAAAAGCATCCATCAGTTGTCACTAAAAGGGCCACTTGGGATCAGGTAGTTAATGCAGTTAATGCCAGCAGCTGAAAATAAGGGTACAGATGGGAACAGGTAGATTGCCAGTGCTCATGGCAATTAGAGGCTGGCAGACCTGGTTCAGCACAACCAGGGCTCCAGTCACACGTGCCAGTGGAAGGGGCACTGGTCCATCGAGTTAGGTGCTCGCCACACTCTGCCAGAGACTCCTGCTGCTGTTGCTCCCGTGAAAGAAGATTCTGGTCACAGTCCTCATTCCAGCTTCCTGCTCACCTGTACCTGGCAGAGAGGGGGAAATGGAATGAATGGGGGGTAATGGGGGGGGGGGACCGATGTCTGCAGCCACAATCTCTTCTGGGCAGTCACTCTGCAAAGGAACTCGTCAGGATCCAGCCAGAGCAGCCTCAGAGCCATCACAGAGCTTAGATAACAAAAGAGATTCCACAGCAGAGGAAGGTTAGTGCTGTTCCTATCTCTGAGAGGAGGAGAGAAAGAGGGATGAAGTAATTATTGACTAGTCATCATATCTTAATTGCCTCTCCCAAATCTGGAAGAAATAATCAAGCAACCTGTAAGAGATAAATGACAGGCAGCACAGATTTGTCAAGAATAAATCATGGAAGTTTATTTCCTCCTATGACAAGGTAGCAAGCTCTGTGAATTGGAGAGAGGCACTCGCTGTCCTCACTTCAGTACCTTCAGTGTCTCTTTGCTGGGCTACAGAGCAGTCTCAGCCATGGGAGAGGAGTGTCTGCTAGCTGGAGGTGTTATCAGAAGTACACAACTGCCTGGGAAACATGTACTTAGGCACCAGCTAATCACAGTCCACATGCAACACAGAAGGATGCATCCAATGAGATGCCCCATGGGTCTGTTTTCCATCCAGCATTATTAAATATTTTCATTAATGACTTAAATGATGAATAAACAGGTATTCTTTATTAAATTTTCCAGCAACACCAGTGCTGGAAAGCCTGCAGTACAGAGGAGAACAGAAGGAGAACCTAAAACATTCTTGATAGATCAGGAGAAGAGCCTGCAAGCAACGGGCAGTACTTCGATGAGGACACGCAAAGTTCTACACTCACATCTCCAGATGCAGGGTGAAGGATGCCCTGCTCTGCAGCGGGACGGCAGAGACCCTTCGCCACGAAGCACAAACTGATGCTGTGCCAAAAGGACCACACCGCTGTACCCGAGAGACTCTTCAACAACCAGCTGAAAGGAGGTTGTAGTGAGGCTGGTGCTGGTCTCTTCTCCCAAACTATTAATGGTAGGATGAGAGGAAATGGCCTCAGGTTGAGTCAGGAGGGGATTGGATATTAGGAAGAAATTAAAGAAAATTAAATTCAAGAAAATGAGGCTGTTTCATCCAAAGAAAAGGGGAGTGATACCCATTCTCAAACATGCAAAAGGCAGCCAAAAACAGTCCAGCTGAACTCTTTTCCAAGTCCACTCTGAGAAAGACAAGTAGTCATGAGTCACAATCAAAGGGAAGTAGAATGAATACCAGCAAAAGCAGTAAGGCAGGAGAGCCTTGGACAGACTGCTGAACGAGGGTGTCAAATCTATCTTCAGTGGCTTTGAAGGACAATTTAGATGCTCATCTGTCGAGAATGGAACAACTTTAGGTCTTGATGCCTCTACTGAGGGAATGTCCTCTTGGTCTTCAAGAAACCATGTAAGCTCAGCTCTAAGACTTTTGACTGATGTTTGACACAGGTGGAACTGGTTAAAAACCTTTCCAAAAGCTTAAGGGAATCATAGAATCATTAGGGATTGGAAGGGACCTCAAAGGATCATCTAGTCCAATCCCCCTGCCACAGCAGGATCACCTAGACCAAGTCACACAGGAAGGGAAGACACAGTTGTTCAGCTCACACCACCACATGAAGTACAATTGCAAAAGGAAGCCCCAGGATCCCAAAAATTGTTGTGTGGAAACTGAGGAGCAGCTCATGTTTCACTTCTTCATCCTGGGCACTGGTGGGATCCTCACAGGTCTCCCCGTTACCCTTTATCTTGCACTTACAGCCTGCTAAACTGGCATAACGTGGCCACAAAGTGGGAGATTTTACAGGAGGACTGGAACAGGCTCCCCAGACTGGGTATCAAACCTACTTCTCAGCACAAAAATGCACCTGGGTGTGCTTCTGGTGGGTTGGACTTAGATGATCTTTTGAGGTCCCTTCCAACTTCTAACATTCTGTGTTTCTGTGAGAACCTGCTCTGGCCAAGGGGTTGGACTAGAGGATCTCCAGAGGTTCCTTCCAGCCCCAGCCATTCCCTGACACACAGATGCGTGCGGATCACAAGATCCTAGTGTCGTAGAGTCGGATCAGGGCAGTGCTGTGCACGGCTTGTGAGCACAGTGATCACACCAGGAGCCCTCAATGTGCTCTCTATAAATAAGAAGTGGGCTAGCAGTTTCCAGCGTCGCTCGCCATGAGTTTACACACCATGAGCGCAGCCTTTCAAGACATAGAAGAGTAGAATCAACGTGATGTTTTGCTTGATAAACAGTGGAACAGCACTGAACTACTGAAGCTGTTGGTTACAACACTTCATAGGGGTGTAAGTCGTGACCACTACTGAAGTGTGAAGAAAACAACACATGTCACTGCTTTACCTTTGGAGCAAAAAAAAAGGTTGAGAGCAATTGTTCAGCTTAATTGTTATGTTCAGTTGTGATTTCTGTGCTGTCAGGTAGCAGCCAGCAAGACTATTAAAGTGCATTAGCTCGCTGCTGGTGTTTAATGACAAACAGACATGGTCCATATTCATCAACCAATTCCTCATATCACGACCTTTTATAGAATTACCCTTAAGACTTTTTGCAGTGAGTGATATTTCTAATAAACTGTTAATTTTGCTCCATAAATTGTTCATATTTTTAAGCTGGGAAACTAAAAACTGTGAAATTAAAGCTACGGTGCAAACTGTGCAAATGGGATCTCTGAGACCAGGACACAGTTTCAGGTCACTCTAATATAATAAAAGTGCATCATTGCAAGAGAATTAAAGGGAGCTGCAGATATTGGGATCTGCACAATAGACTTTTATGAGGATAAATGTGTGTGACCTGCCAACGTCAAGAATGTACTCAGATTTCTCCAGTGCTACCACTGGGATGAGCTTGGAGGTGGCATCTGCATCAGACTTGCACTCAGACCACAGAACCACAGAACATTAGGGATTGGAAGGGACCTCGAAAGATCATCTGGTCCAACTCCCCTGTCAGAGCAGGATCACCTAGATCAAGTCATAGAATCATAAGAGATTGGAAGGGACCTCAAAAGATCATCTAGTTCAATCCTCCCACCAGAGCAGGATCACCTAGACCAAGTCACAAAATCACAGAACATTAGGGATTGGAAGGGACCTCAAAAGATCATCTAGTCCAATTTCCCTGCAACAGCAGGATCACCTAGACCAAGTCACACAGGAACACATCCAGGTGGGTTTTAAATGTCTCCAGAGAAGGAGAGTCCACACCCCTACCGGGGCACCCTGTTCCAGGGCTCTGTCACCCTCATCGTGAAGAAGGTCCTTCTCACAGTGATGTGTAACCTCCTCTGCTCACAGATCACGTTGTTCACTCTCCCCTTGGGAACTCAGCTCACCAACCGCTTCGCCGCACCCCGGGGCTGCACAGCTCCTCCTCAGTCATTTTGTGGTTCATCTGTTGTAACATTGATTTTTGACAAAAATATCCTTTCTGCCTGACTTAACTCTGAGATGCCCCAGAGCCCCGTAACGCCCGCTATCTTTAGCTCATGGCCTAATCTTAGCATCCCAAATCAAGTTACGGTGCCTGATCGGTTCTTCCCAGAAGTGCCTGACTAAAGCCACACGAGGGCTCATTAAGAAACCCATTAGGCTACAGATTTGCCTCTTGAGGGCTCCTCTGCACTCCAGAACTACCAGCAGCATTTGGAATGAGACTAGTCATAGCAGCCTCCCTGCCTCCCCTGCTCCCTGTGCCAAGAGATGGGCTATGCCCTGTGTCTGCTGGGAGCCCGAGGAGATGCTAAGCTCAGGAGACCAAGAGGTGACAGCACCGAGGACCTGCTGAGTGAGATCCATGGTGTGGCTTCTGGTCCTGCTTCATGTGAATATCCCCTCTTCCCTGACCCACAGATAAACAAGGAAGGAAGGGAGGGAAACAAGGGAGGAAATGATGAAGGAAATAGGGAAACAAAGGGAACAAGGGGAAGGAAACAAAGGGAACAAGGGGAAGGAAACAAAGGGAACAAGGGGAAGGAAACAAAGGGAACAAGGGGAAGGAAACAAAGGGAACAAGGGGAAGGAAACAAAGGAAGACAGGGAAGGAAACAAAGGAAGACAGGGAAGGAAGACATTAGCTGTCTGCTAACACAAAAGCAAGCAAGGAGAAGGATAAGAACACGTGTGTGTATCCCGGTATATCCATATCTACAACATCTGCATGCACACCTGCACGTACACACGCAGAGCACAGCTCAATGACCAACAATGTTGGCACCACTCTGATGTCACAGGTTGCTGCACAGCTCCATAGGTGATCAAGTTATTCAACCACGGTAGGAAGGTTTCTGGTTTTCCTTACTACCCTGTAAGAACACAGTTCCCTCCAAGAAGGGGTTCTGGCTTCGCTAACACTCTCTCAGATGCACCTTTCTACGGCTCGTTCAGCACAAATGAGCCAGGTTTCCTCTTCATTATGCTCCAAAGCCTTCTTCTCCAGGCTGCAGTTAAACTGATCAATACAGAGCCGTCAGTCTGCAGCCCTCTGGCCAGGTTTGTGTGTGTCTGCTCATTCCAGCAGAAGGCTGTGCACACGTGCATCTAATCCCTTCTCATTGCAGAGCTTTAATGCCTGTTTACAGCCACGTTAAAGGTAGCGTGAGGCTGATTACTTGGGGTCACACCACTGTCTTCAGAGAACTCCACCTACGACAACCTTGGCTGCTGTGCATCCCTCTCTGCTTTTTCTTTGCAGAGGAGAGCTGGACCAGACCAAATCTCCCCAGAGTGCTTTTGTTCCAGTCAGAAAAGGAGCGACTGTGGTTACGGGCAGCCAAACCACTGCCGTGCCCCAAGTACACCAGTCGGTCCCTGGCAACCACCTTTGGTCATGTTCATACCTGCTCGAGGTAGCCGAGATGATGCTGCTGCACATCTGCCATGTGCTGCAGATACCTGCTCGAGGTAGCTGAGATGATGCTGCTGCACATCTCCCATGATCTTTCAAGGTCCCTTCCAATCCCTAACGATTCTATGGTGCTGTGATTCTATGAAATAGAAAGAAAACTGACTACAGGCAACACTGCAGCAGGGTAAATAGTCCAAACCAAAGATCCACATCCCACCTGGACGCTTGGTTTTTCTACTCTGGGTCACAGTTTAACCGAGTGAAACCAGCTGTGAAGCTCATTTTGGGTTGTGGCTCGTACTCTCTCCACTAAGAAGCCGTTTGCCTTTTAGGTTGCCTCTTCAGTTTTCTATTTTCCTCATCCTCAGACATTCGCCGACGGGCGAGGCGCCGCGCCAAGTACCTAATAAAACCCTGGCAGAGCTTCGATCGCCCTCAGTGTGTGTTTTGAAGTAAAAAGTCTCAATTATGATGGAACCGCCGGGAACCTGCTTGCCCCAACTTCCTGTTGTTTGCCCTCTCCTCCTCAGAAGGGAGCGGGACGGGGCGCGAAGGCGATTTGGGTAAATGCAGTCACACAGATGCATTTGTAGAAGACAGATCTTTGCCCTCCCACCCACCTCCTGTAAGGCAACCTGCTCCGAGCTCGGCTAGTTGGTGCCCACAGAGCTGCTGCTGACAGTGCAGATTACAGCTGTGGAACCCAAAACTGCTTCAAAGGCTTCTGCTAACAAAGCTGAAGTGGCTGTTGGAAGTCACTGTGAGGAGCTTGATGGACAGGGGTGAATGGGGAGCAACCCAGAGCTCCAGGTAGCCAAGTCTGTGCCATGATGGGCTTCAGAGGGAAGGTGTGGTTTGCTCCAGACAGTGTGGCACACTCAAGCGTTCAACTACAGATTGTCACTGAGCTGGATGATCTTTGGAGGTCCCTTCCAATCCCTAATGGTTCTATGATTTGTCCTTACAGACTGCTTCATGTATAAACACAGCTTCAACAGACCCCAGGTGTGTGTCCAAACAGTGCCACTGCCAGACATCACGGCTTCCTAATGGAAAAGAGGTCTTCTCCTGGCCCTGCCCACCCCTGGTGGCCCTGAGTCCTGCTCGCTGCAAGGTGGGGAGGCTTGAATACCTGTCCAGCCCTCAGAGTCCTTGATCCTACCCTGCTTGGCGACACACATGGAGGCTCTTCACGTCAGCGGAACGAACTGCGGCGCTCACCAGCACCACCAGTTCTCCCAGTAAAGCAGAGAGGCTCCCGCGTTGCTCGTGGCACAGCTCTAGCACAGAGACTGACAGCAGCTTTGCTGCAAAGTGTAAAGCTGTTAGGAAAACGTCAGAAGAAGACAGCTCAGTGACCACATTCTTCAATCTTAACTGGCAAGTGAAAAGAAACGTTAATTGTCTGTTTGTGTCATCTCCTCCCACGGCCGGCTGATGCAGAACACAGTCTAAGGTGGCATTAAAGCGTCAGGTGGGTGTTATAATTTGCCTGCAGCATTTTAGCAGCTTCTAGGTTTTGTTCCAGAAACTATCTGAAGATTCCCATTCCACCCATGTCCTTGTAAGTGGCCTCCATCCTCTGCCACTCAGGAGGGGAGCGCGCAGCCCCGCGATTCACGGGTGAGGGAGATGTCTGAGCATAGACCTCAAAGGGAAAACACAACTGGGGGGTCACAGCACCAGGGAGAAGTCCACTGCATTGCACCGTAGCGGCAGCAAGGCGCAGCAGGCAAGTTCCAAGAACGTGGCTTTAGCCTACAAACCTGAGTGGCTGGCAAAACCACTTGATCAATGCTGCTTTCTTCTAAGTAACACTAAAAGAGGTTAAATTGTGTTATAGAAAAATTCATTTTCCATGTAAGAAAGTGATTTCTCTGTTAGCAGCCATGTGACAATGAACAGGGAAGGCCAAGTGCTGGCCAAACGCAATGCCTGCAAGCCAGCTTCCCTTGGCTAATCGCTATCCAGCTAGTGAAGAAATGAGAAACATCAATCTCAGGTTCCCTAACTACATTTTAAAGCAGAAATACGCCTGTAGACCCTCAAGTACACTTCAAGAGGAAGGTTTTGTACTTGTGCTGTAGGCTAGTAGACGTTTGCTCTGCGTGGGTTGGCCTGGGGACAACCAGTGCTCCTTTGAAAAGCTTTAAAGTTTGGGGTAGGTTCCTATCGCATCGTGTAAAGGATCAAGGGTGTTAAAAGTCTGATGAGAGAAAGAGGGTGACGTGGAGAGAGGTGGCATTGACTGGGTGTCTGGAGTAACACCTGGTCAGGGGGAAAAATGCTGAAGAAAGTTTAAACACGTTGCCTCAGCTCTTTTTTCTTTGCAGGTGGTTTTCAGAGAGGCTGGGTAATATTTTTGTAAAGCAGCTAGTAAATCAGAAGTGATAAATGAAAATTAATTTCCCCCACTTAAATGCAGCTCATCTTTACTAACCAGATCTGACTCATAGTACAGGAAACACATTACAGTCCTCACCAGGCTACAGTGACAGTCACGCAGGCACCACAGCACAGACACTGGGACACGTGCCAGGCTGCGGCAGACCCAGGTACTCACCTGTGGAGAGATGTGAAACGTGCTGCTGGCCAAGGGAGCTCAGGCAGATGATTTAAGATGCACTTTGAAGCAGTTGTAAATTCACGTCGCCTTTTGAAAGCTGATGTAAGTCAAGGCCCTGGTGCAGCATCAGCTCACAAGTCAGTATTTCTCTGACCCTTCTGATTTCTGATCTGAAAGCAGCAAACAACTGAGGTCAAAACTAAAATATTTTATATACAAATATGTTAAAAGCAAGTTAATTTATAATAATATTCTTGTTGGTTATTAATATTAATTAATCTAAAATAATTAACAATTTGATCATTAACGCAATTTTAATTAAATAATTAAAGATTGATTTATGATAATAATTAGGAATTACATCATATATATTGATTATAGGGTGATGATCACCCAAAACTGACTGATCCAATTATTTAACTCTTCCTGCTCACAAAACTCTGATTATATCAAGAAGCATCAAAGTCTTTGCACGACTGATTGCCAAGGGTTTATCCCAAGATTAAATTAATCGGTTAATTTAGTCAATGTGCTAATGAGACAAAATTTTAGAAAAGGACCAAAACAAGCAGGGGTCAAAAACCACTTAGAAAGTGCAGGCAAAATACAAAAACTGAGCCGACTTGGGGAAAACCTACACGTTTAACTCACGAGGCATAAAAACTCCTCACAAAGATGTACAGAGATGAAGCCCATGCTCTTACACGACTGGACCCAGCTGCTACCTCCATTACCTCAAAGGGAATAAAAGCTCCAGTTCTTTTCCTTGTGGAAACGTGGAGTCTGTTCCGTCTGTGCACACGTGCCTCAGTGTCCGCGGGCATTTTGAGGTCCAGTTCCCTGTTCTGTGTTCTTCCAAACCAGTCTTCCATTTCTAGCAGGCTGGCTCCTACAGACCACAAACAAAGGAAAGACTTTCCATTTCAGCAAAGAATGGCTTGCAGATGAAACCTTCTCTCCACTAATCTCTGAGGCTCCACTCTCTCAGTCTGTTCATCATGTTCCCAGGACAGGATGGCTGCTGCCTTCAGTCCAGCGCCACGTGTCTCGCCACACAAGAGACAGAATTTAAGTGAAGGAGCAGGACACAGGAAGCTCCTAACCCATCGTACCGGTTCGCAGAGTCAAAACCATTTCACAAGTTGCCACAGCACCTTCCCCATGCCTCAGGCAAGAAACCCACTCAAATTTGAACAATGACACTAATATAGAATTCTAAAAGTACGTCTCCTGGTTTAGAAACTTAACTAGAATCCACCTATTAGAATGTATTTGTACTGAGTCTCTTCAGCTTGGAGAAAAGAAGGCTGAGGGGTGACCTCATTCATGTTGATAAATATGTGAAGGGTGGGTGTCCTGTGTCTGGCAGAAGGGGAGGGGACTACTGTCATGGTCTCTGTAAGAAATATCAGGAAGCTCCAAGTTGACCCAGTCTCCTTGTGAGAGTTTGTAACATGGATTTAAAAGACCCACAAAGCTTATTCTGTATTTAGATGCCATCATAAGGCTTGAAGTGGGCACTGAGATTTCCTCGTGCATGTAATCAGTCATGGATTATTAGGAATCAGGCATTAGGGTGCATTAAAATCGTCCCAATAGTTGTTCATCTGCATGTCTGGTGCACAAGTGTGTTTGATCATCTGGTCTGGGTTCCTGGCTGCTGGCTCAAGGCAAGCACAACCTGTAGTCCCTGCTTCTCTTCCTCATTACTCAGAGCCTGCGTGAAGAGCATCGCGTGCACACAGCAGAGCATCTGACAAGTACATCTGCCACTACACTCTGCAGACCATCCTGTCTAAAATGCAGGTCCAGTTCTGCCTTCACCCAAACCCTTTACTTGGCCCTAAACAACCAGCAACAATAACCTCACGAGAGTTAACTCCAGCCAGTTTCTTCATCTCAGTTACCAGAGCAGTCTGCTAGGTGCGAGCAGCACGGAGAGCCTGATGCCCGAAGGAGGTTAAAGGGAGTGTTTGGCTCACCCAGTACCTCCAGGAGCAGACTGAGCTAGGGCATGCTGGAAATCTTGAATTAGCTAGAATTCAGTGGCAGTTCATTGTCCGCAGCAAGCGCAGGACTGGAGCGCGGCATCTGTCACAGGCAGGCAGGAGCTGATGGTAGGTCTGGGTTACACACCGCTTCGAAGGTTCCTGGCCCTGGCAAAGACCTGGTCATTAGAGTCAACCCAACAACTCAGATGAGGAACAGATTAGCAGCACACACATTAACTGGGAACAAGATAACTTGGCACTCCCTGCTCTATACCCCTCTCTTAATTGCTGAAATCAAAGAGTCGATAAAGAAAAGGCTACAGGTGCAGCAGGACCACTATAACCTACTTAGTGCATTTATCTACGAGCCCCGGTTTCCTCTCACTGGCTTTCTTTGCATGGCCATGGATATCTCTGCAGTCTAGGCTTATGGTCTGACAGACAGAATATGGAGCATAATTAGCCCCATATCTGGAGTCTCCAGGTGCTGCTGCAACACAGATAAATAAATGGCTGATAACAGTGGAGCCAGATAACTACAACACAGTGGCCTGATATTAATTACTACATTAGCAGGGCAATTTCAGCTCAGTTGCCCGCAGTATCTCACTTAGGGGACAACCCGACCAACACACAGCGAGAGGGAGGGGTTTTTAAATTTCCATTACTCTGTGTGTGTTAAATTGATCTTTGATAATTTTTTAGCAGAAAGCCATTAACAAGTTTTTAAATGCCAGATAGGACGTAATTGCAAATTGGGATGCGATAAGCTAGCGTTTGTGATTAATCGACTGGAAGCCAGGCACTGATTTATAACCCTGGGGTCTCAAGAAGCATCCCAGGCTGACAAGCTGTCCCCAAGTAATAGGGTTTTCATTGAGTTTTTTACCTTTATTTAAATCCACACAGAAGCTCCTTTCTCTTGTGGTGAGAATCCACCTATTCAGGTTCACACACAAGACATCCCAGCTATCGTACAGCTGCCAGAGCTTTGGTTTGCTTTTACAGAATCACAGAACATTAGGGATTGGAAGGGACCTTGAAAGATCATCTAGTCCAATCCCTCTGCCAAAGCAAGATCCCTGCCAAAGCATCCATCTCGTTTTGCTGGCAGCCTGGGAATTGATATAAACCAGTTGCTTTCTGCCAAATTGTGCCTTTCTTAAGGTCTACGTTTTCACAGCTGTGAGAGATGCTTCTCAGAGCCTTGGATCTACAAGTCCCAGGAGAAGCTTTACCTCTCCTTATCCCTAGACACACACTGTGCAGATGTCAAGACAGATTTGGACACTCTGAAAAAAAAAAAGGGGGGGGGAGTTTTCAGACATTCAGTACAATGCCCAGGGAAGTTGTGGAGTCTCCTTCTCTGGAGACATTTAAAACCCACCTGGATGTGTTCCTGTGCGACTTGGTCTAGGTGATCCTGCTCTGGCAGGAGGATTGGGCTGGATGATCTTTGGAGGTCCCTTCCAATCCCTAACGTGCTGTGATTCTGTGACTTCAAACACGAGGAGCTTAGAATGCAGGTCCCAAAGGGCTGTGATCTTACACACGCTCCTTTAGAAGCCCCCATCTATTTCCTGGCACCAGTAGCTGTAGCTTCGTCCTGGTTTACGAGCGACTTTTAGATCCTGCTTCCCGATGCTTCACACGCTGTGGAAACAGAGACCTTCCATCTGTTTCATTTAAAATTCCTGACTCAGGAGTTAGCAGAATCAAGCAGCAACTGACTCCTTTTTATTTTGAACGCGCTATTCATTTTAATACATTTGTCAACACAAGCACCGAGGAGGTTTTTCGTGTGGTGACTCGGAGAAGCCGCCTCCCAGAACACTACTTTCCCGAATTAGGCTGCACTAAGTGCTTTCTACACAGTTGTGGGTAGACTGAGCATCTGAGCCGAGCTGGGGGCTCTGCTGGATGACGCCTTCATCGTCCTCTGCGCGCCGCTGTCCACACGACGTCAGACTGCAGGACGGGGGTCAATTGGTTTTAAGAGTTGGAGCCAGCTCTTGGTGGCACCAACGGCAGGGCCGCTGGTTTTCACCCCGTAGGTTGTGTTTTGGAATGCACAAATAATTTATTTAAATAAAAGTATATACAAAGGGGGCGGAGGAAAAACCCTACAGAATTCCATACAATGGCTGCATGCACCGGGAGCGACGCTAGGATTTGCTTCGGAGGCGTGGAATATGAACTGGAAACTAGGAAAAAGGTTGGACGGTCGGCTGAAAATCCCATCACCACATGGAAGGCTCCTCAAACCTGCAACACACAGCACGAACGAAAAAACCCGTTAACACACTTGAAAGTCCCTTCTGGAAAATCTGATTTTTCATTTTAACAAGAGCAGCAAGGTGATGAAGGGAGTAGAACACCGTCCTGATGAGGAAAGGCAGAGGGAGCTGGGGCTCTTCAGCTCGGAGAAGATAAGATTGAAGAGTGACCTCATTAATGTTGGTAAATATGTGAAGGGCAGGTGTGAGGAGGATGGAGCCAGGCTCTGCTCAGTGGCATCTAATGATAGGACAAGGGGCAGTGGGTGTCAGCTGGAGCATAGGAGGTTCCACATCAATATGAGAAGGAACTTCTTGCCAGTGAGGGTGACAGAGCACTGGAAGGGGCTGCCCAGGGTGGTTGTGGAGTCTCCTTCTCTGGAGACATTTAAAACCCACCTGGATATGTTCCTGTACAACTTGATCTAAGTGATCCTTCTCTGGCAGGGGCATTGGACTAGATGATCTTTCGAGGTCCCTTCCAATCCCCAATGTTCTGTGATTCTGTGACAAGCTGCTGTCAAATGAATATGCAACTCTTGTCCAAAGCAGAAGCAGCCTG
The DNA here is from genome assembly GCA_013400115.1 of Rhinopomastus cyanomelas. NCBI lineage: Eukaryota > Metazoa > Chordata > Aves > Bucerotiformes > Rhinopomastidae > Rhinopomastus > Rhinopomastus cyanomelas. The sequence continues at coordinate 234,828 of VXBP01000003.1, read as the reverse complement.
TTTGACCAAACGTCTACACTTTGGTAGGAGCACCTGACCCTCCACACTGCTGCCCAGATGGAGTGTTTTTACACCACAGATTTACTGGAAAGCTGCTTAATGGAATTCAGCTAGAAAACGATGATATGATGAAAGACAGAGATAGTTCTTACTTTTAACTCAGGAGTAAAGAGTTTCCAAAGAGAGCTCAATCAGGGAAAATAAACCCCAAAAGCAAAAACAACCCCCACCCCAACACATGTCATGCTGTCAGCACCTTCAAACAAAACTGAAGTCCACAGCCACCACCTCAAGATACGACTGTGGTGTTCCATGGCTCATGATCAGACACCCGAAGGCCATGCTGAACGGGGCGCTGAAGGCAGGATCTGAGGTCCTGTGTCTACACAGCAATTAAGTCAACAAGAGGGGACCCTGGAGAGAGGCTACATGAGATGCATTTAGCATAATGTTTTCTGTCCAAAATTCAGACAGCTCCTCTTCCCTCACAGTCACTGAGAGATGCTGATACCCTGAGAGAGTGATGGCTCCTGCCTGTTTTCATATGGAAGGCTCATTTTGGAGATGCCCACCTGTCCAACCGACTGCAACGGTTCCCTAGGCAGCTACTTCACACCGGGTACCTAACTTCTAAGGAGTCAGTGGTGCAGAAGACGCATCCTGTTACTGAGTCTTCAAGGCTTTCTCATGACTCCATGGACTTGACAAGATCAGAAACGTGCCACGTCACATATTTCTGTCAAAGGAATTTATCTGTCCTCAAGTCAAGGTGCCTCTTTCATTTACTCCTTGACTTTCTATATTTTAACTGTTTTCTATAGGAAGTGCTAAACTTCATCTGTCAGATATACACCTCAACTGTAAAATGCTTCGGAGCAAACGTTAGCCACACCAGGCCAGGCAAGCCTAACACAGCTAAGTCGCTCGTTAACACCTCAATGTTTAGCTGAAAAGTTCATTTCCAAGATATCTAGGTGGTCCTGCTCTCAGTCTCTCAGACTTTCTATACAACTTCAGCCAACTCAGATAGAGGTACAGTTCTCTCAGTAACATTCAGTTCCTGATGTGTCATCAAACACAGGCCTTGGTAGGAAGAAGATTTAATTATATCCTCACAAAGAGGAAAAAGCTGGAGCTGGGTTCAGAACCCACACGGAGCTTCATCTTAGAAAACACATCCATAGGAAACTAGACATCATTGTTCCCTGTTCTCCCATCACTGTCGTCGATGAATGACAAATACGCTCTGTTTCAAGTGCTGTTACAGGGGGTATGAAAAACCCCCTCTTTCTCATCAATTCTTGATCTCAAACGCAGGCTAGTTCGTTATCTTGCTCATGAGCGTTTGGGTCCCTGGTGTGCTATAAATAGCACCACTGAACCAGTGATAATAACCAGCCAGCTCTGGTGTGAAGGAGGGAAAATTACAGAGACTATTAGACTTTGTGCCGCACGGTGTGTTGCCTCAAATTCATGGCAGTGGGAATTTCCCATTAAGTGAGGGCTCTGCCTCGTCATTTCCAAACACAAACTGGTCTAACACATCTCACTGCACGCCACGCAGTCCTTTACATAAGTGTCTGCAGAGGCAACAGGAGCAGTGAGTCATCAAACCATCATAAGTCAGTGGTCTCCCTACACACAGAACCACAAGTCTCATGGAGTCATCAGATCATAAGTCAGTGGTCTCCCTACACACAGAACCACAAGTCTCATGGAGTCATCAGATCATAAGTCAGTGGTCTCCCTACACACAGAAGCACAAGCCTCATGGAGTCATCAAACTGAAAGTCAATGGTCTCCCTTCATACAGAACTACAAGTCTCATGTAGTCATCAAACCAAAAGTCAATGGTCTCCCTGCACACAGAACCACGAGTCTCACAGACAACCTCCTTTGATGGTTGTGAAAAGCTTGGCCACCTTTCTGTGAGATCATGCCCTAACTTCCTGGCTACATATTACTGGATGGTCTTTTGAGGTCCCTTCCAATCCCTAATGTTCTGTGATTCTATGATGGTTGGACTCAAAGATCCCCAGGGTCTTTTCCAACTGGAACGATGCTGTGATTCTATGCTGTGATTGCTCTTGAGACCATTGCTGGTGGAATTGTGCAGCTGATGGCAGTGCAAGGCCTTTGCTTGTAAACCACTGAGGTGACCACTGCGTAGAGCATTTAGTTCTGGTCTAGGTGATCCTGCTGTTGCAGGGGGATTGGACTAGATGATCTTTCGAGGTCCTTTTCAATCCCTAGTGTTCTGGGATTCTTCCTTTGAAACATATTTATCGATAACAAGTAAAACCATTACACCTACATGAGAAGTCAAAGCCACCACAAAATTTCATACATACCTGGATCTAGGAATATTTTCTGTGCTTTCTCTCAACAAGAGGTCTGAGATCAGTGTCTCTGGGCTTGATCTCTTTCCATATCTAAGGAAAGGAAAGAAGAAGAGCGTGTTCTTATTTACGTCAGGTTTCTAAAAGTGAAGACTGAGCATGGAACTGGGAAACAAATCTTCTCAGAAAAGCTGAACAGGACACACACAAAGATACGTTTCCAACAGAACATTTTGACAGAAGCAGAGGGAAGGGTTTCAAGCTCCAACAGGAGAGGTTTAGATTGGACAGCAGGAAAAAATTCTTCCCGGACAGAGTGGTCAAGCAGTGGAATGGGCTGCCTGGGGTGGTGATTGAGTCACTTAGCTTTAGTGTTGGGGGATCTGGTTTAGGGGTGAACTTGTGGAGCAGGGTTGATGGTGGGAATCAGTGACCCCAAGGGTCTTTTCCAACTTGAATGATTCTATTGTAACTTCACCTAATCATGTGAGAAGATGCTCCCTCTTCGGTGTTTCTTTGGATGCATTTTTCCCACAATCACTTTATGTGACAGTATTGAGAAGCTCTGAGTATTTCTCAGTTTGGTGGCTGCTCCTGGATACTCAAAGGCCTTGCCCAACTTACTGATGTGAGCATGGAGGGAGCAGCCAGTTCCATCACCTCATTAGTTCTTGCAGTGGTTTAGATGTTAATACAGTGTAAATAAAGAACCAAGTTTACCTATGAGAGTGTTAGAAAACTCAGAGGTGCCACGTTCTCCAAGGAACTGACCAAGACTAAGACAGCTAGAACACTTGGGGCTGCCCAACACCTGGCACATTAGGCAGTAAAAAGCCAGCTGGCCCACGGCAGGCAGTACTTTTGAACTGTGTGGCCATGGAAGAGAAAACTTCGAGTCAGTTCTGCTTTTATAGTTGCTGGGGTATCACCAGCTACTTTCGTTCTGTATTTGCGGAGCAACTGTCCTTCAAATTGCTTTTTTGGGTTGGTTTTTTCAATCCTGGGTACCGCACGATGCTGAACAGCAGCGCTGCACCTCCTGGGGTTCGGAGGGCATTTGCCCCCCTTTTCCAACCAAAACAGAACCAACAGCCAGCCTGACAGACACTTCTTCACTATAAGGATTCAACAGCCTATCCATTGCTATCAAGATGCTTCTCCAATGATTCGATCTGAATCTGAGGGGGGGCAAAAAACCTCTTTTGTATTTGCCTTAATCCCTTTAGCACCTCATCTGTGCCACAGAAAGACAAAGCAACTGTTTGGGGAGTAAGTTTCTTAAGCTAAACATTCTGCAAGCAGGTGTCTGAAAAGAACCAGGCAGACCTAGGAGAATGCTATTCCAGAAACACAATCAAGCATGATGCTGAATCACAACCCTTTGCACTCCATCACCACAGAGGGATTTCTTTCTTTCTGTTTCCCTATTCCAACGAATACGTACGTGACCTCGACTTCAACGGAGGGGGAAGCTAATTCGCACTTGCTTTAATGAAATCGATTTAACAGACCAGCAAGTTGCTCCAGCAGCTCACACTTGGGCAAGACTCCCAAAAATCCCTTGGAAACTCTTGGCCAGAACAAGAGATCAGTAGCAATTTTCCAGATGAATCGTGAAAATGACTGCACTAGGGTGGTATCTTTTGCATCCCTGCTACACCAGTGCTGCTACCTGTGCTGGGTGGACCTGCCGCAGAGCAAAGCTGCAAAGAAGCTGCTGCTCTTTCTGAGTCAGATGCCTGAGCCTCCTGTTTGACCCAGAAATTTGCCACTGGGAAACAGCCATGAAAAATGAAGAGAGGCCACAAACAGATCCAATCTCTCATTACTGAAGCAAACACCTTGGGCGATCTTTGTTCTAGTCGCTTCATGCTTGGATTCTTGTCTCCTCTGCCCAGCTGCGATGACATGAACGCAGAAAGTGAGGCCTTTGGTGTCTGCTTGGGAAACCCTTTTATCAACTATCATGGCTGTTTTAACAGAATGAGGCTTGGAGGTTTGGGAACAGAGCTAGCCAGGTTTTATGCTCTGCTTGAGACATCAAGGCCTTTTTTGGGGAAGGCTAATAACCCTCAACTCCAGCTGAAGTCAAAGTAAGCGAAGGAATTTTGTACCAGGACACAGACTCCCAGATGCCAAAAGATCTCAGAGCTTCCTATGAAAACTTGGGTCTTGAGGGTCCAACTCCATTGATGTCCAAGGCTGGCAATGGGAGCTGAGAGATCTCAGCAGCATCCTGCGGGCTTGATTCAGAAAAATGCCCCAAACCCTCACGCTCCCTTACACATCAAAGGGTGCTGACATGGGTGCTGGCATTAGCGCTGCCCAAGACAGGTACGGTTCCACGTTCCCTGCTCTGTTTGTGAGTCAACCATTTCCAGCAAGAATGGCCTTGCTGTTTTGCTAGAGCCACATGTGCAAGAGCAAGCTACGAGGGGCAAGAAGAAGAGGGTCTGTTGGCAGGAGGAGCACAGGTAGTGCCAAGTGAGAGAAAGAGGGGTTATTCAGTGGAAGATGGTCTCTGAAAAAAGCCCCCTGAACAGGGCAGTAGAGGAGCATGAGATAAGGACCACACAGGACAGAGGTGGGACTAATCCAAAGACACACATGCTCCTGCAAGGTAGGAGTCAGCATCTGTGCTGGTCACCTTAGGCTGTCTTTATGGTCACAAAGACCAGGGACCTCAGGAACAAGGGACCTCATCAGAAATGAAAAGGTTGAAACAGTCCTGGTGACTTGCACCCTGTAAGTAATCACTTCCCTCAGTTCTGTCCCCTCAAAGTGTATAAAACATGGAGTGTTAAAAGTGAGATGAATCTGAAGGAGGATCTCAAAGGGAGCAAAACAGACACATGCACACAAGGGCTAAAGAAGAAAAAGATGATCTAGACAGAAGAAGCCTCGTGGGAGCTGGGTCACAGCAGCTCAGTGGTGAATGACACTCAAATGCTTTGGTTAGGTCAGAAAGAGAAGCCACGAATCTGAGCCAGAAGGTTGTCCATAATCACAACAACATCAAACAAGACTGGACAGATGAACCTGAAAAGAAAAAAGCATTGATCTCCTAGTTCTTTCCAAGTGTGGTCTTCCTACACCATCTCACCAGTTTCACAATGACCAGGCTGCAGGCACCAGGGCTGGGGACACAGATAGAGCCCAGGTTGCTCACACTCCCTCACAAGCAGCAGGGCAACCCCCTGGACCCTTCCTCTCCCCTCACTACAGGCCTCCTGAGCAGCGCCGTGAACAGAAGGCGCAGCTGAAGAGCTGAGACAGCTTCGAGCACATGGGCTGAAACAGACCAAATGGTCAAGCTTAGGCCAGTCCAAAATGCCTCCAGAGCTATTGATTCCTTTTGCAAGAGACTGTGTCACTGCTGAAACTGGGAACCTCCCAGAGCTCAGCTAGGCTTCGCGGACGGAGGCGGCGATGACTTGATTTCTGCACTGTTGATTTGCCTCACAGGGGAGGCTTTTTTAACTTTGGTCTTTTTGTTTCATTAACCTGCCTAGTCTGAAGGCGACTAAAGTGGGTATCGTGAAGTTACCATCACAGTGGGTTCTCTCCTGCCAGTTTTCTTGTGCTCCCAGGTCAGTCCTGTTGCCTTAAATACGAGAGGGTGAGTGAGAAACCTAGACAAAACTTAGAGAATGTAATTTAAATTCTGCACTGTTTTATCCATCAGCAACTGTCACTCTCTCAGTTCACTGCAGAACCCACAGGAGAATGAAAGCTGTCTCAGCCTCTGCAGGTGTGTGCCTGCACCCCAGCAATGAGAGGGAGAAAAGCCACTCAGCCAACATTACAGCAGGCACAGGGAGAGCACCCCAGCAGTGGAGGCTGAGTGAAGGAAGCAGGGTTCCTTTGCTTGGGGGGGTTCTTATTTTTAAATATGTCTTGGTTTTAGGGCAGGAACTATCTTTGAAATGGGGGAAGAAAGAAATAAAAGAAGATACAAGACCAGCCTGGAGGTTCTTCCGCACACAAGGGAAAAGGATAGCACAGGGAGAACTCAAGATTGATCCTGCAGTGTTCTAGACAAGACGTTACCGAGCACAGAGCAGCTATCACATAGAAGCATCACAAACACATAAACGAGTTGTAAACGCTGCTTTGAAAGTCCAGGGCTGGCCAACTGTAGCCTCTTCATCTGTGTTATGCTGTTAGTGTGGCAGACAATGTCATGGCTTTGCTGGGAAAGCTCTCGGCTACACGATAGCCTCCCTTCTAATTTAATTCTTCAGACTTTTAGAGGGACAAATGAAAGCCTAATTTTAGACCTCTCATCTGGTTTTGATGTTAAACAAATAGATGGGTATGTCAAAGGTCTTCTGGGTCACACACTGGTCAGGGAGCTCCAGGGAGACTTCTGTTAATCACAGTGTTTGCGCTGGACAGATGCTCCCAAAGAGAATTACTTTTTGTGGTGAGTTTTCCTGTTTTCCAGCCTTTCCCCCTACTTTAACAAGCTCAGTCATCCCCAGAGAGCCAGTCTAGAGCCAGGCAAGCACTGGTAACACACTTTCTCTTTCAGCTTGTCCTTGGGTCCTTGTTTTTATTGCTCTTGAGAGAGCTTTTGTCAGGACTGGTGAGGCTTTGGACACTCGTGGGTGCATGAAGTGGCGGGCAAACCACGAAGCATCTGCTCTACTGCACTTCTTCCTCATCAAAATCTTTACGGAAGTTTGTGGCAGCAGCAGAAGCAAGAAACTGCTCCTGCTGCCCTGTCTCCAACTCCCAAGTCAGTTTGCTTTCTCCCCCTTTCCAGGGGCTCTGCCTGTGCAAACTGCCCCACAGTTCCCACTCCTGCCTGCCAGGCTGTCGGTGCCAGGCGAAGAAAGGGCTGAGAAAGCAGAGGCAGCACTGCCACTCCTGCCTCTTCTGCCAACTCTGATAGTGGAAATTCAGCTCTGGACTCTCAGGGGGGTGTGTGTGTGTGTGTTTGAGGGGGGGGCGGTTCTCCCCCTCTAAAGGGAGCCTGTGCACCTCACCTTTCCCCGTGCGGGTGCAGGGAGCAGAGCGAGAACCCGTGTGCAAGGGGAGCACCCTCCTTTTCTCCTCTGAGCCTTGTCAAGGGAGAAGGGGGATGCTGGCCGTGCCGCTGAGCCTACCTCTGCCTGGTGATGAGGTTGATGTAGTGCCTCAGCGCCGAGTAGTATCTGGCCATGTCCTCTGCGGGAGCGTCCTCGCCGGGGCTGTCCGGTTTGGAGGGGTACGCCTCTGCCAGCGGCCCCAGGCACGCCAGCAGCGACAGCGCGAAAGTCAGCACCGACACCCACAGCCTCACGGTACCCAGCATCTGCACGGGGTGGGGGGGATGGAGAGCGGCCGTCAGCACCTGCCCCGACGGACGGCGAGCGCAGCGCGAGGCTCCCAGCGCGCCCCGTCCCATCCCTGCCCCTCGCCCGCCCCGTCGCAGCAACTCACGGCAGCGATGCAGCGGAGCTCCCGGTTCCAGCGAGGCGCTTCCACCCGTGCGTCGGGGCTCCCGAGTGCGGGGCTCCGCGCCTCGACGGGGTCTTTTAAGGCTTCCCCGGCAGGCAGGAGGGGCCTCGGGCGATCACGCCTCGCCTGCTCCGGTCCCCCCCCGCCCCGCTCCGCACGTCCCTGCCCCGGGAGGGGCACCACGATCGCGGCCGGGCGGGGCCGGGCGGGACCGAGGGGGCGGCCGTGGGAGCGCGGGGGGGCAGCGGCTCTTCTAAAGCGACTTTAGGGTGTTTTATTTCCGTGCCTGAGCCGTATGCCCTAGCTGTCCATTTCCAGTAGATGTCCTGGCCCGAGGGAACCACTGCTGAATCAGAGACAGAGCAACTTCTCTCAGCAACGTGGAGCTGTACCACACTGATCTAGACAAGCTGGCAGATTTACGGGTTTCCCTAAGCTTACACAGACCTAGAGTTAGTGGGTAGAGTACCCTGAGAGTGATCTCATCCTTCACACACAACTGAGATAATCAGAACGGGCACCTTCTGGCATCAAACCCTTCTCCACCAATTCCAGCAGCAGCCCTGACACATCTGCTAGCCCGGACACCTGACCAGCAGAGAGCCCGAGGTTGGGCGAGATGAATCCAACCCCAAATTTCAGAATGTGCTGAGGAGTTGGGCAGAGTTGGAAACTATTCATACCTACGAGTAAAATTAATTCTGTAGAAAGAGGTTCTTTGATTAGCATCTGATGACCAATGACTAATTCCAGCTGGAATGACAAATCATGACTCTGATGATACCTTATTTTCACTCTAATTTGAGGGTAAGATAACAATCACTCAAGTAAGAATAGTAGGCATGCTGGGAGAAAGCTGCAAGACATATTCTAAAATAGTACATAAACCACTGTAAATGTATTAATAACCTCTACTGTTATCATCATGTGCTGTTACTGGCTTAATAAGAATCCAGTAGATTCTGTAAAACAATATTCACTTTGCAGCAGCAAAGCCAGAAATAGTTTCCTTCACTACAGAAACAGAATCTCTAGATAATCTTTAAAAACCTGCTGGGAAAGAAATGGCTGTGTGTTGTGTGAGGAAGCTCACTGGGCTATGTCCACCACAAGCCACAGAAGCAAAGTCCAGACCTCTTAACTTCAAGAGATGCTCTGAAACCTTCATGACTCCATAGTGCACTGGCCACAAATCTTACAGCAGTGTTATGGGCTGCTTCTGGTCACACACTGAGGGAAGAACTCTACCATGTTATAGCTGAACTGTCCATGCCACAGCTGGCAACTCTGCCTTCTCATGTCAGCTTCGTCCATAAGGTGACATCACATCTTACGCAGTGGTGTCACCGCATCGCTGTGGTCTCTGTCCTCCCACCAGCAGCATTCCTGCACATGGTCAGATGATGCGACGGTCTCACACTTGTGACACTGCAAACACCCCAGGAGAGCAGCTGTGCTCCAGAGCTGTCACTCTCCCTTTGCCATGTGGAATCTAACAAGCATCCCTAGTCCAAGGCCTGCATTGATCCAGTTTATCAGCTTTTACGGGGTGCAGGGGCAAGCAGTGACAGCCACAGAGGCCGAAACACCTGGGAAGGTCTGCCACAATGACAGGTCTCACCAGCTTTAGCCTAATTCTGCCACAACCATCTCCCACCACCCCACCGACCTGAGTGTGACTTTCCCACCAATAAACTCTTTCACCACTTACAGCTGTGATTGCTTCTCTCCAACTAGCATCACAATTTTTAAAATAGCAATCTTCAAGACAGTCCAGAGAAAAAGGAATAATCTATCAGGCCAGCAAGCACAGCAGGATGAACACAACGTGTGGCATCTGCACACTTGTTTGCACTACAAGAAAACACTCCCCCATCACAGCTGTACCTGTATTTTTTGACACATCAGCACGTCACACTGCCAGGCTTAGGGAGACATCACCACCCACGTGGTCAACTGTCAACCCCTCCTGAAACCCTGGCTGAATTCCTGCTCTGCTCCCACGAGGGAGATACAAACATGAAGCTGGAAATAACCAAAGAACTATCACAGAATCATGGAATGGCCAGGGTTGGAAGGGGCTTTGAAGATCATCTAGTTCCAACCCCCCTGCATAGACAGGGACACCTTCACTAGATCAGGTTACTCAGGGCACCATCCAATCTGGCCTTGAACAGTTCCAGGGATGGGGCTGCCCCAACTTCTTTCTGTTCCAGGATCTCATCTATGCCTGCTAACTCCTAAAAAACACTTGGTCTGGAGCAACAGCTCCCCACAAAAAGAAGGTGCTATCTACACAAGCAGTCAGTTAGCTTCACAGCATAAGGAGTGAGGGAACCCCTCTTTTCTGCACGGGAAGAGCAAACAAATTTGCCTCCCATACGAAACAGCAGCTCCTATAACTGGAGGCTTCTTGGCCGGGTCTGGGGAGAGTTTTGCTTCCCCACAGCAGCATGTCCCAAGCCAACTCATCTGCTCTGTCTTACCTTTGGATGAAGCAACGTCTTCCAGCTTGTTCTGTCTGAATTCATTCCTTTGTTTCGTGTGACCTAAAGGTTCATCAGATGTCAAACCTTCCTGCACTTCCCAGTAACAATTCTTCCTGCACAGGGCCAGCATCTAATTTGAGAAACCCAAAACACCAAACCCAAATGACCCTGCTCTCCACTTGTGTCACAGTATTGAGGCCCTGCTCAGCTCCATGCCCCATTTCATCACTTCAGATGAAGCTTAGACCTTAGCGCTGTCTTGAGTTGTGTTTGGAGTCACTCAGTAAGTTATCAAAAGAATTTCCTCTCTTCTCATGTTTTGCAGCACCCAGAATCAGTATCAGCTCATTGAGCTCCTGTATTAGGCTTACACAACATAACTGAAGCTTGGCTTGGACAAGGAACATTCCTCACTATAACCTCAGTGCAACCAGTACTGGAATTGTTCAGTGGATTAAACAAAACACCTCAAGCCACAGATGTACCCTAGTTCTATCGTGTCAGTGAGACTGAGCATCCCTGGGTAACCTCAATGGGTGGTTTACAGGTGTTTCCAGAGTTAAGGGCTACTCCACCTTTCATTAGGTAGACATCACCTGTTTTCTTTGCCAAAGCTACGAGCTCGCGGCTGCGCGACAGCCAGCTACAGCAGAGCTAGGCAGTCAAGAGCTTGAAGAGCACTGAAGTGCTCACACACAGAACCACAGGAGCTTTGAAGCTCTGAGCAGGTGTCGGTGCCAGATACGGTGCTGATGGGAGAAAGGCCAGGCTGGAGGAGGCTCTGGCCAGCCTGACCTAGGGTGGGGTGTCCCTGCCCATGGCAGGGGAGTTGGAACTGCATGATCCTGTGGTCCCTTCTAACCCTGACTGACTCTGTGACTTGGTCTGGGTGATCCTGCTGTGGCAGAGGGATTGGACTGGATGATCTTTCGAGGTCCCTTCCAATCCCTAGTGATTCTATGATTCTAAAACTGAGAAGGAAAGGAACAGTCGACTTTTACCTGCGTTTCAGTTCACGACGTCTAAAGAGTCCGCAACAGTTTAGCCTTCAAATTCCAGACTATGATAAAGAATGAAAACACTTCCATGTTATCAAGCTATTAAGATGATCTGTTGGTTTAACTGTTTAACTGGTAACTGTGAAAGGAAATGCAAGTTGGTTATTAGCAGCTCGTTAATTCTGTGCAATTAAGTTTGGAAAGAACATTATTTACAGGATGCTTTCTGTGCTGAGAGCGAAATGAAAGCGGTTCTTCTTTATTTACCAATAAACACGACGTCATTTTCTCACTAAATGTAAGGTTGTGTGCACCAGCAGTCCTAAACCAACATTCCAGAGCAGCTCATGTAAAGTCTGGCATCTGGGCAAGAACAACCCCAGGTACCAGTATAGGCTGGGGACTGACCTGTTGGACAGCAGTGTAGGAGGAAAGGGACCTGGGGGTCCTGGTGGCCAGCAGGATGACCATGAGCCAGCAGTGTGCTCTCGCTGCCACGAGGGCCAACAGCATCCTGGGGTGGATCAGAAGGGGGTGGTTAGCAGATCAAGAGAGGTTCTTCTCCCCCTCTACTCTGCCCTGCTGAGACCACTGGATCTCCTCGCACAGAGAAAGAGTGAAAAACTGGAGCCCCAGGAGGAAATTACTTCTGCGGTGCTAGAGACCTGGAAATGGCAGATTTTATCAGCTGATGCTCTCGCAGTTGAAATGTCTCGCTAAAGGTTGCCATAGCTGAGCAAACCTTCCAGAAATGCTGACTCCTTAGGACTGGAGGCCCGGTCAGATAAGCAGAGGACAATTACTCAGTAGCCACATGAATTTATCTGACCCCGTTTGGACAGCAAACAGGGATGTTAATCTCGCAGAATCAGGCTCTCACACGCGGTCAGGGTGTTGCTGATTTCTGCCTGCTTAGCAACACCTTCGGAAAAGCACCTCGTTCTGCCTCAGCGCATCACGCCGGCACCCACACTTCCAAACGTTCACGTGTCCCTTTCTACACTTTTCTTTGCTTCCTAAGACAGAACAGGAAATTCTTGTTACTCTACTACTACTACACTACAACTCTAGACTAAAGTCGTGGTTTTGGAGCATCCTGACCAGCAGCTGAGGTTCTGTGTGTTACAGTAAATGCTGAGCATCACCCGCCTCCTGGGACAGTCCCGCAGAGTTCTTGCAGTAGATTACTGGACAGGAATAGATGTTCTCAGCTGGCACCATCCCTCAGTCGTGACTTTGATGTGACTACCTGTGCCTGTACGTGATGCTTTCCTGCAGCAGCAGGACAGCCCAGCCATCAATACTTCTGGCAGGGTTGTAGTCACACACCACGGTGGCTAGTGCCTTCACGTGCCATGGTGGTGTGACACTGCAGGCACTCAGCTACCATACTGAGCACCTCCTGCCCTCCAGCAGGGAAAGGCAACACTCCTTGACGTGAGCTACTTCAGGTGATGTATAAATGGCTCTTACACAGCTGCCTGACCGTGAGCTCCAAACCTGAGAGGCACCAGAGATGAATTCCTTGCTATCTGGAGCAATATTGTTCGTAGCTTCGCACCAAAGGCCCTGCAAGCGTTTGACTCACAATTACAGCAACATGCGACTGGAAAACACAAAAATAAACCTGATTTGGGCAGGATATTGTAATAAAGGCTGTTTTTCTTTTCTGAAAAACACAGCCAGAGAGACTTCTGGAATGCCACAACGAGTCAGAGGGGGCATCAGCAGTTGTCCTGAGGATACACGGAGCAGCGCCTGGAACACAACACTTCAATAACCAGCAAAACTGAACTCTGTGTTTGCAACAGTAATGACATTGGCTTTGCTCTACCTTCTTCCCCTTCCCACCCCCCTAGGACAGCAGAAACACAAAGACAGATTAGTAGGGTGGAGATCAGAACATTACCTCTGGCAACACGTCTGCTGCTGAGACCAAAGCCGGGAAGGAACAGCCCACAAGAAGAAAGTGGTTTAAGAGGAATGAACCAAGTGCTCCTATCAGAAGCAAAAAATTACTCACACTGACAAAATGGTTTCTCACGTGTTTCAGATGGGGAAGCTGGCAAAGCTGTCATGACTTAAAGACAACCAGAATTAACCATTCTCTGCTTCAGTAGGTGTCTTGCCTTCAGTCCTGCTAGAGAGGGAAATAGGAGAAAAAATGAGAGCAGTCCAGACAGGCTGCCCTGTAAGATTGTGCTGAGTGACTCTGCCTGAAACTGAAACAACAAAGACTTGCCTGAAGCACAGAATCATAGAATCTAATTAGAGACTTGAAGGGACCTCGAAAGATCATCCACTCCAATCCCCCTGCCACAGCAGGATCACCTAGACCAAGTCACACAGGAACACATCCAGGCAGGATTTAAACATCTCCAGAGAAGGAAATTCCACAACCCCCCTGGGCAGCCTGTTCCAGTGCTCTGTCACCCTCACTGGGAAGAAGTTCCTTCTGATGTTTATATGGAACCTCCTGTGCTCCATCTGACAACCACTGCCCCTCGTCCTATCACTAGATGCCACTGAGCAGAGCCTGACTCCATCCTCCTGATGCCCACCCTTCAAGTATTTAGAAATGCTGTTGCCCTCTTGGCCACAAGAGCACACTGCTGGCTCATGGTCATCCTGCTGTCCAAGACGACCCCCAGCTTCCTTTCTCCTAAACTATTCTCCAACAGCTCCAGCCTATACTGGTACCTGGGGTTGTTCATGCCCAGATGCAAGACTCTACACTTACCCTTATTACACTTCATTAAGTTTCTATCAGCCCAGCTCTCCAGCCTGTCCAGGTCTCCCCGAGCGGCAGCACAAACTGCATAAAGATACCAGAAGTTGATGGGATTGTGCCAAAGCCTGAAGGAACCCAACCGTGCTTACCTGGAGGACTGCCACGCATCTTACCTGCAGGGAGTACCTCTGAGAGGCAGATGCAAGCAAGACATCTGCAAAGGCTTCTGAAAAACCCTGCTCTCTGCATTCACTGGCAGAATGCTACCGCTGACTTACAGAGGTACAGGGTTGACTGCACTTACACCCAAGACACTGCTTAAAAAAACTTTCTGCTTAAAATGTGGGGATCAGAGAACAAAAGGAGCTTCTCTCCTAGGGAGAAGACTGTGCAAACACAGTCGGAGTCACTTCTGCTTCCTGTGCCACTGACACAGCTGAAAGTTCACTTGCTCCCATATGGTGTCATAATTCTGCATGTGTTGAATGCTTTATGACTCCTCACGGCCCACAGCACAGGAAACTTCAAGTGCCAGAGCTGCAGCACTTTTTAAACGCAGACTTGGAGACAGGGGTGACAGACTGATGTACTTCAGGGCAGTACAGGGTGGGATTTGCCTCTGCCCCTTTCGGCTATTCAAAGAGCAGGCTCTTACTCATAGGTTTGGTCCAGGGGGTCCTTATCATGAACAAAATTCAAAACAACCAAAATCCATCAAAACCAAACTGGCAGCTGGAGAACAATTCACTTGAGCTAAACGTCCATCACAACCAGAAGCCAACCAGGAGATCCAATTCTTCCTGTGTGGCTGGATCTAGGGGATCCTGCTGTTCAGGGGGATTGGACTGGATAATCTTTCAAGGTCCCTTCCAATCCCTAATGTTCTGTGATTCTGTGACTATCTCTGGACATAACACCGTGTTCCACTCTGTGGAGTGTCCCATCACTACCTGCCATTCTTAGAAGTCCAGATCATGGAGCCCCCCACCCATGTGCTGTGCTGTCTATAGCCTCCTCACCCGTTGATTATTGCCTCAAGAGAGACCACATCAGCAAACACGAAGAACGTGAAGTTACTCGTTTTGCAGTCATCATGGTTCTATGTAAGATCCCATGGCATTGCTTTGCTTTGTCCCCCCTCCCAGGAGAGGAGGAACAGACCTAAACACTTCTGGCTCACTTTATGAGTTACACTAACAGGCACCCAAATGGGGAAAACACAAAGGGCTCTGTAAGACCTGTAATGCTTGAATGGGAACCAAACTCTGGGAAGCATCAGAAGCTTGGATCAGGTGAAGGGATCAGCTGCAGGCTGGAAGCCAAGGAGGCTGGCTGCCAGTTGTGCTACACCTCCAGTACTAGGGCTCTGCTGGTAACTGGACAGATGGCCAACAGAGAAAGCAGCAGCAGAGTAGATGCTGAGGTTCCTCTCTCTCAGTTCAGCACGTTCCCAGGGCAAGACGGCTGCTGTGCCCAGCCCAGTGCCATGTGTCTCTCTGCAAACAAACATACAAATTGATTGAAGAAGCAGCAGAAAACAGGAAACACGAAGCTCCAGACCAGTTGAGGCGCTTCGCAGAGTCACAAAAATTCAGTCTGCTTGCCACAGCAACTTCTTAACGCCTCAGGCAAGAAACCTGCTCAAATTCAAACCAGAACAGATCTTTGTAAAACCAGCTGAAATTCCCCAAGTTAGAAGAACTGACATGATCCCTAAATACATTGCAGAGACTTCCTGGCATCTGCTGGGACGTCTGTTCTGTGTTTTTCTCATGTTCTTAGCTCCTCAGAGCAGGACCACGTTTCTTAGAAGTTCTCAGACAGCTCCTTTTTTTCCAGAGAAAATCACATTCAGAGGATGATCCATGAGCTGTTAGATCAAACCAAGCCCTATTGTGAAGCTCTCCAACACACTGCAGCTATGGAGTTGTGTTAGCTTCACCATTGTGCTGAACTAGCACATCTGCCTTTAATGCACTGGCTTTGCAGTGCAAAACTAATATGACATCACTGTTGCACTGCCATGAGGATAATATTATTGAGTTTGTATTCCCAGGTTCCCTGGGATTATTTTTAGCAAAAGTCAAACAAGATGTCCCCAGAACCCGACCAGAAAGTTGGAAGCACACAGGAAACCCTCTGGTTATGTTGGTTTATTTTGGGGTTATAGCTGCTCTCACTGTTGGGAAAGGCCACACTGATCCATTTGCCACCCAGACTCAGTAACTACCAGTGGACATAGCTTTACACACGTTGTAACAGGGCTTGCTGTCCTATCGGCCTACAGCGTGGCCACTTGGACAACTCCTATCAAGAGCAGGTCAGCATCACATCATGGGATGTGAATTCCTGCATCACAAGGTTTTGTAAAAGCTTAATACATGCTCTTGGCAATGGCTTCAAAATTCTGGCAGAAAACAAAAAAAATGGAATTACAATACTATTACAGAAAAAATACCTGCGTGATAATTTGGAAGAAGATCATTTTCATAGAATCATAGAATCATTCAGACTCCAACAGTATTGAATTACAGAACCATGGAACATCAGGGATTGGAAGCGACCTTGAAAGATCATCTAGTCACAGCAGGATCACCTAGACCAAGTCACACAGGAACACATCCAGATGGGTCTTAAATGTCTCCAGAGAAGGAGACTCCACAACCTCCCTGAGCAACCTGTTCCAGTGCTCTGTCACCTTCACCTTGAAGAAGTTCCTTCTCATATTGATGTGGAACCTCCTCTGTTCCAGCTGACACCCACTGCCCCTTGTCCTGTCACTAGATGACACTGAGCAGAGCCTGGCTCCATCCTCCTGACACCCACTCCTCACATATTTATAGACATTAATGAGGTCACCTCTCAGTCTCCTCTTCTCCAAGCTGAAGAGACCCAGCTCCCTCAGCCTCTCCTCGTAAGGAAGGTGCCACACTTGGGAAAATAAAATGTGTGATTAGAATACAGACTGCAAGACAGGAATACAAATCCCCAAAAAACAGTTAAGTGAAGAAAGGGGATGCAGATCTATGGTAAACAGGGCTAAGAATAATCAGAAAGATATTTTGAACATAAAGGGAGCAAAAGGAGTCCTGACAGTGTAACTGGAAATTATTACAGCTGCCAAAAACAATCCAGAAAAGGCAGAAGTTGTCAACAAATAACTGCTGTGTGTCTGGCGAAGGATCACATGATGTGATCACTGCAGAAGGAAACCATGGAACAATTTTCACTCTGACAGAGCATCAGAAGGACGTCGAGCAGGAGCTACTGACTGGAGGAGTATTTATAGCTCTAAGTCCCAAAATGAGCGCGTGAGAGTTTAAAAGACACTACAGGAAGAGCCCTCCGGAGCATTAGTGTTAGATTTTCAGGAGCTCCTCCAACACCTGGAAGGTCCAGAAGATATAGAAGATAATTAATTAACACTACCACTAGAAAACACAAAAGGAGAAGAGAGAATACACGATACAGCTCAGGTAATGACAAGGTTGCCAGGCTGGCTAATGCCAGTCACAGGCAAAATAAAGGAGTGGCCGATGCAGGACGCAGTTAACAAGGAATGAAAGGGAGGCAGTGTAACGGTCGTGACTCAGTGGGGATTCTTGGTGACTAGATCCTGTCAAGCTAACTTGGTATCTTTCTCTGATGAGATCACAAACTGGCTGATAGAGGTTATGGTGCCTCTATATTTGGGCTTCTACAAGGCATCTGATGCAGTCACTGCCATATACTGCAAAAACTGTTTCTGAAGAGTGCTCTGAATCAACACCACACACACTAAAGGGCTTAAAACTGACTTAAAACTGGCTGGCAGCTGCACGCCAGAACCTCTCTGTGAAGACGTGTGTTTTCAGAGAGATTCAGTGGGGATCCTGTCCTGCCCCGGTGAGCTTCTTTGCTGGAGATGTGGAGGGAAGTCATTGTTGACGAGAACTGCAGGTAACGCAAAGACTGGGTGAGAAGCACAGCATTAAGATCACAGAATCATTAGGGATTGGAAGAGACCTTGAAAGATCATCCAGTCCAACCCCTTGCCACAGGAGATCACCTAGATCAAGTCGCACGGGAACATATCCAGGCGGGTTTGAAACACCTCCAGAGAAGGAGACTCCACAACCAACCTGGGCAGCCCCTTCCAGTGAAGGGCATGACAGGTGCCTGATGCAGAGGGATTTGTGGTGCTGTTTGATGCATCAGACACGATGTATGGTGTTACCACACATCAGAGAATACACACACACCTTCTTCCACATGTGCACAGAGCAGTGGGAAGAGGCATCAAATGGGGAATATAAAAGTAAACATTCCATGCTTCACCAAATGTTTGTGCATTACAAGGTGGGCAAAAGAAACAACATGACATTAAGACCAGCTGGTGGTCATATGTCTGGAGACAAAGGAAGAAGGGCACCTCTGGGGATTCACTTTGGAGAGACAGCGTCCCTTATGAATATTGTGTTTCATCCAAAGAGGAACACAACTCTCAGTTCACTTCTGTGGCCAAAAAAGGAGCCTCAGATCTCCTAAAAAGATGAGAAGCTGCTCCCATGTCTGCAATGAACATTGATGTAATCACAACTGAAATACCATGTCCTGGAAAGGACACTGATAACTGAGAGCACGAGGAAGGTTAAGAACAAGAGGAAGCATCCGTCAGCAACACTGCAGGAGTTCCATCTATAGAGATTAATGAAAGCAAAGGTTAAAAGTTAATTTGATGACTTTGTAAGCACCTACGAGAGCAGGTTCCACCTCACTAATGGGGTACTCAGCTCAGCGGGCAAAGAAACGCAAGCAGATTTACAACGGCAAGGAGAGGCAAGACCTGGTTTGGGCAGAAAACAGTCTTTGAAGCCCATTTTCTGGCAATGTTTAAACAAAGGCTTTTGTTCTAAAGCCAAAGTCTACATCAGACAGAAATCAATACAAGAGAGTCCTGCAGTCTGTGATGCACACGAGGTCGGGCCACGGGGTCTGCTACTGCCCTCATACTGACTACTTATGGGGTAAAACCTTGAAAGATCATCCAGATCAAAGCCCCCCAACCACAGCAGGATCACCTAGACCAAGTCACACAGGAACATACCCAGGCAGGTTTAAATGTCTCAAGAGAAGGAGACTCCACAACCACTCTGGGCAGCCTGTTCCAGTGCTCTGTCACCTTCACTGGGAAGAAGTTCCTTTATATAGACCCTCCTGTGTTCCAGCTCACACCCACTGCCACTCGTCCTATCACCACATGACATTGAGAAGAGCCTGGCTCCATCCTCCTGACACCAACCCATCAAATATTTATAGACATTAATGAGGTGACTGACCCCTCAGTCTCCAAGCTCAAGAGATCCAGCTCCCTCAGACTCTCCTCATAAGGGAGGTGCTCTACTTCCTTCATCACCCTCATTGCTCTGCACTGGACACTGTCCAGCAGCTCTGTGTCCTTCTTGAACTGAAAGGCCCAGAACTGGACACAACACTCCAGATGTGGTCTCACCAGTGCAGAGTAGAGTGGGAGAAGAACCAATGTGGATCTGCTAACCACCCCCCTTCTGATCCATCCCAGGATGCTGTTGGCCCTCTTGGCCACAAGAGCACACTGCTGGCTCATGCTCATCCTGCTGTCCAGCAGGACCCCCAGGTCCCTTTCTCCTACACTGCTCTCCAACAGGTCAGTCCCCAACCTATGACCCAATATTTAATCTGAAAGCACCCACTGCCTTCACCAAATAACCGGTGACATTCTAAACTGTCAAATTAAAGGGAGGAAAACTATCATCTGCCACCCAGTGCTTCCTGCGTGTTGGTAGTTAAAAACCTTCACTTTGCTTGCAGAGCATTTGAATTTGGGCCCTGTGTTTTTAATTTCTCTGAGAGCAAGTTCCTTATCTCCTGGAATCCTCCCTAGATTGGAGGCTGGCATGAGAGCAGCAGAGGCAGTTGCTCACTTGTTAACAGCAAACACAAAACAAGCAGGAAGGACTCACTCTCTGCCAGCCCTTGCAGTCACAGATTTGGCTTGGTCCACGCAAGTTCAACTCAATCCAGACTTCCCTGTAAATGCTGAGGGTCCAAACCCAGCAGAGAAGTGTTGCTGGAACTTAGTCTAGGTGGTCCTGCTGTGGCAGGGGATTGGACTAGATGATCTTTCGAGGTCCCTTCCAATCCCTAATGTTCTGTGAATTTGTGATTCTGTGAAACTGTCTTTTCTAGACCAATCAAGCACCTAAATTACTTCCTGAATGAGAATTTTACAAAATCAATTAACAAATAATTATTTTTTGACTAATGGCACTGTCTCTTAAATGCTTGATGCAGGGGTGAGAAAGGCTGAGATACTCAAAGAAGTGATCAATTTCCACAGTATTAACTGGTTACTCAAAGGGGTGGTTCAGCTCCTTCATCGTCTGGACAGGTTAATGCTCTCAGGTCTGAGAACTGATTCAGCTCTGAACACTAGTGTCTTTTATTAGAACATACATCGTCCTCACCTGCAATTCTGTTCTAGCTGGATAATGTCTTTGCCAGTCCTGGAGCAAGGCTCTGCTCAGTGTCATCTAAAGACAGGACAAGGGGCAACGGGTGTGAGCTGGAACAGAGGAGGTTCCACATCAGTATCAGAAAGAACTTCTTCCCAGTGAGGGTGACAGAGCACTGGAAGGGACTGCCCAGGGGGTTGTGGAGTCTCCTCCTTTGGAGACATTTAAAACCCACCTGGATGTGTTTCTGTGTGACTTGGTCTAGGTGATCCTGCTGTGGCAGGGGGATTAGAGTGGATGATCTTTTGAGGTCCCTTCCAATCCCTGATGTTCTGTGATTCTATGAAACAGGGAGCGCACCTTCCTTCTTCTGTTTTAGCAGCTTACGCATCCCCTTGTTTTAGTTCCATGGGGGTTAATCAAAACTCTCCCCTCATATGATTCTATGATTTCTTAGGGAGTGATTTAGCACATCCTTCAGGCCTCCTGCTAAACCAAAGGCTGGGGAGCTGTACACAGAGGTACAGCCTCCCCCATGGGAAGTATCACTGCCCCTATAGCTCTGTGAGCGCCCCTATAGTGAGGCCACTCTGAGACCTCATTATCTACGTGCGGCTGAAAGCAGCCCTGCATCAGGGCAGATGCTGAGCTAACACTGCAGAATTTAGAGGCCACAATCTCTAAAAAACAGCCTAGTGAGAGCACAGACAGCTCTATCAACAGTCCTCACCGTGAGGTTACCTAACTGGTTCTGGGAAATCATATTCAAATATTTAAACAAGACTCTTACCATCCATAATGACCATAAAAACCCCTCCAATGAAGCGCTACCCACTTGCAATTGCTGGTTGTATGCCGGGTTTTTCGACCAAGGCTTTTTCCTTATTTGCCTTATTATCACAAAATTGGGCAGAGACAGTTAATATAATGCAGACACAAAAAATGGGACCTCGCACAGAGCGGGCTGTACTTCCCTTCCTCGTGTTTTCAGTTGATTAGAGATAACACTCAGCAATCTCACGCTAAGGCAGGGTAGGGCATAATTGAATGCATTTTCTCTCATCTCGTGCATTGTTTTATACAGCCAAAACACCAGGAACAGGACCTCGTTGAACCCAAGCAGGGATCACTTCATTAACATCTTAAAGCCTTCACCAAGCACAGAGGAACATACGTACCTCCACCAATTCTCTAATCCTATTTTCTTCTTCCTGATGGCTTGGACACCCATATAGTCAGAAAGGAGCTTGGAAAACATCTCCCCTTCTGGGACAGAGAGCTGTTTACGCTACAGGGATGTTTACCCAGAGCTCTCAGAGTTCATTAAGACAGGCAGCACACGAGCAGGGGCATCCTGCCATCTACCTGCAAGAAGAATGAATCATAGAATCATTAGGGATTGGAAGGGACCTCGACAGATCGTCCAGTCCAATTCCCCTGACACAGCAGGGTCACCCAGACCAAGTCACACAGGAACACGTCCAGGCAGGTTTTAAAGATCTCCAGTGAAGGAGACTCCACAACCTCCCTGGGCAGCCTGTTCCAGCATTCCATCACCCTCACCGGGAAGAAGTTCCTTCTCATATTGATGTGGAATCTCATGTGTTCCAGCTTACAACCACCCTGCTCTACAGGTTCACCCCTAAACGACTCTGTACTGAGAGACTCTGTACTATTTAGTTACTGAAAAAAAGGTACCTGAATTCCTCTCACAATTTTAGTCAGATGAGTTTTCTGAAGACTGGATAAAACTACTGTGAAAATTATGCCTGGACGTGTTCCTGTGGTACTTGGTCTGGGTGATCCTGCTGCGGCAGGAGGATTGAACTACATGATCTCTCAAGGTCCCTTCCAATCCCTAGTGATTCTAGGATTGCTTAAACCCTAATGCATTAGCAGCCAAGTGACATACAGGGGGAAACAGCACACTCAGCAGTAAAATGTTACGGCAAGTTGCTAATAAGAAACTAATTAGCATGTGTCCGTTTTAATTTCATAATCTTCAGCGTTAATGACACCCAGCAGAGGGATCTGGCCTCAGTTCTTGCTTACACATACGCGTTTCAAACACATAAATGCATTTGACATCAGTTTCCACGCACAGCTCTGCTCCTTCCTAAGGAGTCACACATCAAACATTCAAATTATATCTGGCTCCCAAAAAAACGCCCTGCTGGGACATTCGGCAACTAAATGAGTTCGTTCAGAGCGATCAGTGATCGCTTCCAAGCAGGAGCTACAGAAAGAAGGGGACATGGGTGTTTGGTGTGATTAATCAGGACATTTGATCTGGCAGCGCGGCTCGGGGTGGCTAATTGGTTTTGCAGCATCTGTGCGCTGTGGGTCTTGCTTAGCTGTGAGTTAAGAAAGGGAAACACTGACCCCGCACAGCCAGACGCCGTTATTTCCAGTCAGACCAGTCAGTCTCTAGGGGGAATGACACATCCATGGAATATTTCCATTTGTTTGTTGTGCTGGTCGGGGAGCTCAGACGTTTGACCCAAATGCTCGCGCTCTGCTACAAGGAGATAAAAACTCAAATTGAATTTCTCGTTTGTTTGACGGAGTCTTTCAGAAAAATTGTCAGCTGCCTCTTTGCTCTGAGAAGTTCTTTTTTCTTTTTGTCTTTTTTTTGACTTGAAGTGAGAAGAAAATGCACCTGTGATTGTACCTGTGAGCACTGCCTTCATGCTCAAAAAGCCTCCACTAGAAGTGGCCAACTCTGCCTCGACGAGCTGGCATATCTGAAACAGAGCATGGAGTCTCCTTCACTGGAGACATTTAAGACCCACCTGGATGTGTTCCTGTGTGACTCGGTCTAGGTGGTCCTGCTGTGGCAAAGGGATTGGACTGGATGATCTTTCGAGGTCGCTTCCAATCCCTAATGATTCTGTGATTCTAGTCTCTTTAAAACTTGTTGAGCGAAGTAGGTCAGGAACAGGTTCTGCCTTGGACAACAGAGTGTGAAGTTGCTCCCTCTACTTTCAGGTGCAATGATCCCTGGATTCTGACACTAGTTCATCAAAGAAAGTGGATTGTTTACGTTTATTCTCCTCCTAGAAACAAATATGTGGAGAAAATGAAAACATCCTCTACAACTGCTCATGTCAAGAACAGCCTCCTCTTTCCCTTCCGCTTCCACCTTTCCCCTCATTTCATCTCTCAAAGAACAGCCAGGGAAGAAACGATGATGAAGATCACAGAATCAAAGATCAAAGAGCACTGGAAGGGGCTGCCCAGGGCAGGTTGTGCAGTCTCTTTCCCTGGAGACATTTAAAACCCACCTGGATGTGTTCCTGTGTGACTTGGTCTAGGTGACCCTGCTGTGTCAGGGGGACTGGACTGCATGATCTTTCAAGGTTCCTTCCAATCCCTGATGTTCTGTGATTCATTCTGTGACCTAGTCCCATCCCCCTGCCGGAGCAGGATCACCTAGACCAAGTCACACAGGAACACATCCAGGTGGGCTTTGGCTGTAATAGGGATGAATCCAACAGTTTTCCAGGGAGGCACAATGGCAGCTACCTGGGATTTAGCACAGCTGGTCTTCCCTCCCCATTTCACCACAGATCTCCTCTGTGCCCTTGAGTGAGCTGCTTGATCCAAATCAAAGGAGCCTCCCCATTCTCAGACTCCAAATGGTAAAATGAGAGTCACAGACCATCCCCACTTCAGAGAGATGTCACAGGGACTTTACATGAGAAACTGCAAAGCACTACAAGCAGGAGCATTTAGGAGAACATCAGAAGTTGTAGATGTCATCCTGCTTCCAGAGGAGCCTGCTCTTTCATCTCTCTGTTGCTGAGATGAAACAGAAGTTGGAGCTGACACGTATTCCCCTCAACAAGGTGCTAAATCCAGTTATTTTAGGATGGTGGTTCCTACGCAAAACCCATTTCCAAGCTCCCAGCTCCAGGTGAGATCACAAAGGGCTACAGAAAGCTACAGCAAAACCACCCTTACTGCAGAGGTTTCCACCAGGAAAGGAAGTCTCCTTTAAATGCAAGTAGTACTGGCAGCTAAAGCGCTGCGATATCAACGCAGTAACACAGAGCTAACCACGCGACACCACTTTTCCTGCAAAACACACAGCTGAGCAAGAAATCTGAGTCTTGAAATTACATCCATCAGTATCTAAGTCATAGTTAATAAAAAATTCACAGGATCACAGAACATTGGGGATTGGAAGGGACCTTGAAAGATCATCTAGTCCAATCCCCCTGCCACAGCAGGACCACCTAGACCACAGAATCCTCAGGGACTGGAAAGGACCTTGAAAGATCACCTAGACCCAGTCACACAGGAACATCTCCAGGTGGGTTTTAAACACCTCCAGAGAAGGAGACTCCACAACCTGCCATGAGCAGCCCCTTCCAGTGCTCTGTCACCCTCCTTGTGATGAAGTTCCTTCTATAATGATGTGGAACCTCCTATGTTCCACCTATCGTCCCTTGTCCTATCACTAGAGGATATTGAGAGAACCCTGGCTCCTTTTAATCCATTTGTGAAACACAAACACTTTAAACTCACATTTACCACCATTTAAAGTTGTCTTTACTTCTCAGTTCAGTGTCTTCAGCCCAAACATGTTCTCTCCCAGCACTTGTAGGACACAGCTCTTATGTGAGTTGCCAGAATGTGCTTCCCCACAGCGATGGAGAAGGCGGCCCACCCCGCCACGACGTTGTGTGTCTGCACTAAGTGAAACCAGACTGCTTCTGTGATCTATTTTTAAGACGTTCGAGGATATTTACTGTTGTGCTTACAGAGCCACAAGTGACAGGGCACATATTTTGAAAGAAAACAAATAAACAGGCTTGTTAGTGCATAATTACCGTGTATGAACTTCTGGTTAGTCGCTCCTGTTCCGTGGGCAAACAGGGAGCACTTGAAAGCTTCGGCACCAATTCAGCTCCAATGTCGGGAGCACGGATGAGTATTTTCAAGGAGGGGTAGAAATGTCAAGTCCTCTGATGAATTTATGGTGCAATATAGCACAAGAGGGCTGTCTGTGGGCTGCTTTCTCCAGCATGGGAGGCTTCATCCTACAGAACAACCCTGCAGAAGCACATCGACAACAACATTTAGATGGGCTGCTTATTCTGTATGTGTATTTAGATCAATCCAGCAAACCTACACGGGGAAATTACACCGCCAAAGGGAGGGTGCACTGCAGAAATGAAATCAGAGGCTTGTCCTCTCTGCAGATAGTTTGGGCACTACAGGTTTATCAGCTTTAGTCCTCTCCCAGATGGCTGGTCACCCAGCTCTGTGCAGTTTCCCAAACTGGCAGCCACTCTCCAGAGCAAGGGCTGTCTGCACGGACCTAGCAGGACATGAAGCAGCTCCAGGCTGAGAGTCAAACGCTGATAAGCACCTGCTACGTCTCTGACCCGACATGCTTGGGCACGGTGCTGCACCTGCGGTGTGGCTCTCGTTCCACTTAGCCAAGGTGGGCCGCAGGCAACAGTCCCGTAGTCCGGGGACGTGTCCCTGGCTGCAGGGCTCCTCCTTTTGATCCAAGTTCCCACATCCACAGGAAATCAGTAAAGCAGCAGCAACTACAAACATCAGAATGAAGCTGTACTTAAAACAGACCTGAGCATAAGCAAAGCTGCTTGTCAGGACTGATGGCATCAGCCAGGTCTCTCCTTGCTTGCTTTATAGAACCATAAAATCCTCACAGCTGGAAAGGATCTCTAGGATCATCAAGTCCAGCCCTCATCCCAACATCTCCCTAAACCCTAGACCATGGCCTCAAGTGCTCTATCGACTCATTTTCTAAACACCTCCAGGGATGGGGACTCCATCACCTCCCCGGGCAGCCTGTTCCAGTGCCCAACCACTCTCTCAGTAAAGGACTTCTTCCTATGATCCAGTCTAAGCCTGGACAAACGCTTGTGGGAGCAGCCAGAAAGAAAACAATGTAAGCAGCTGCAGAAGGAGAGGAGGAAGATACTTTATTAACGCAGCTAGTTCCCTTTTTCATCCTTCCTGCACGAGGGGGTCCTTATGTTATGGATGCAACCAACTACAAACAAATGGCAACTGGCGCTTCAGCCTCATATGCCCCTGCCACAGCAGGATCACACAATCACAGAACATTAGGGATTGGAAGGGATCTTGAAAGATCATCCAGTCCAGTCCCCCTGACACAGCAGGATCACCTAGACCAAGTCACACAGGAACACATCCAGGTGGGTTTTAAACATCTCCAGAGAAGGAGACTCCACAACCCCCTGGGCAGCCCGTTCCAGTGCTCCATCACCCTTCCAACCCCTCCTGTACTGTGACACTGTGAAGAAATTCAGCCTTTTGAAACCCTCCTCACGTCAGATTAATTTCGGAGGCCGGGCTTTTGTCCTGTTTGTTCTATCACAAAGTGCTTGATTGACTTTGACATCACAGCGAGCGAGACAGATGCTAATCAAAGGACACAGATAACAAGCTGGAGAGACAGATAACTACCTGGAGAGACAGCCAGCGGGCTCAGACTGCTAACGTGGCTGCGCTTCATACACACCTCTAGCTAACAAACTGCTTTGGCAGCCATCGAAACGCTCATCGTGCTATTCAGAAACGGAGGTTCAGAGTGGCCATCTGCTGCAAGCTGCCTCTGCCACAACAGGAAACCAGTCCCTTGTTTTGCTGGGCTGCTCACAGAGCTGACAGGGAGGACACAACTGAATCCATGAAGCCTGCACCTGGTCAGAAAGCTCTGTCTCTCTGTTGCTAATAACCGTACTCCAGCTTACTCACCCGCCTCGTGCTCAGCAAAATGAAAGCACAGAACTGGGTGAATGACAGGGCTATAGGTGTTTAAATCACACAGCAGGTTTTGTTTTCAACTGGCATGGTGAAGAGTTGCTCCTTTTTAAAGAAAAATGGAAACGACACTGACAGCGTTTGAAACTGAGGTCAGGAATTACAGAGGAAGAGCCTGACTTGTGGCCACAGACCACATATCGATGGTTGAAGGTTTAAACCAACTGTTCAAAACACTTGCAGTGCAAAAAACCCAGGGGAGCTGTGGAGTCTCTTTCACTGGAGATGTTTAAGACCCACCTGGATGTGTTCCTGTGTGACTTGGTCTAGGTGATCCTGCTATGGCAGGGGGATTGGACTAGATGATCTCTCTAGGTCCCTTCCAATCCCTCATAATTCTATGAAATAAGATTAAAGTCACTGAATGTTTGGGGTTGGAAGGGACCTCTGAAGATCTTCTAGTCAAACCCTCATGTCAGCCCAGGATCCTCTAAAGCACCTCCAGATGGGTTTTCAGTGTCTCCAGAGTGGAGTCCAATCCCCCTGCCACAGCAGGATCACCTAGACCCAATCACAGAGGAACACATCCAGGCAGGTCTTAAACATCTCCAGAGAAGGAGACTCCACAACCTCTCTGGGCAGCCTGTTCCAGTGCTCTGTTAAGACTCTTCCCTGTTAACAACGTTTTCCTTGTGTTTGTATGGAACCTCCTGTGCTCTAACTTACACCCACTGCCCCTTGTCCTGTCACTGGGCAACACATCAAGAAGAACCTGGTCTCTGTTCTGTTCTTTGCACAATGGTCAGTCCTTTGATTCCTATTTTGCATTCAAATAGTTCAGCTGAGAAACACAGAGCACGGACACCAGTCGGGTTATATCATTAGTGAAGCTGTCTGGGATCAATTTAAATCTATTACACTTCAGGAAGAGCTGAGAGAGGTTTGTGTGGGAGGCTGGAAGTTCTTTGCTGACACAAATCTCCTCTGTTGTCAGATATAACTGTGCTTTGGTCTGGGGATTTTTTCTTTTCCTACACAAGAGAGATGCACTTTTCTTTCTTGCAGCCACGTTAGTCCACCACAGCAAAGTGCCTGCCCTAGCATTTGCCTCACAGCTGATGGGCTTTTGGCACTGGCCAACAGCCACAGCAGGGAAAACTCAGTTTTCACTGAGAAAGCCAGTTGGAGGGGGAGAAAACAGGAGAACATGAGGCTCTTTCAGGAGCAATAAGGGCACTGATCTCACTTCAGTCTCGGTGCTGAACTAACACTAGCAAGTGTCCAGACACCGCTTGTCAGTGCTTGATGGATAAAGCAGATGGCTTCAGCGCATGGTGCACAGCTCACTGAGCTGCTTGTGCTGTTCCTGTTGCTGCAGAGGGCAGAGCTCTGCTAACAGGGGCTCAAACAGCACCCTTGCTTTGACTGCCATGCACGTGGTATTTCCCCAGCCCTGTAGGGTCCTTTGCATTTTGCTCTCCTGGGATCTTTGGAGGGCCCAGGCAGCACCTCCCAGGAAGGAAGGGGATGAGGAAGGGAAGACAGGAGACTCCCCCATGATGTTCACTGCTCATGAAGAGCATCAGGGGATGGCAGAGACAGGCTCTTCCTGCACCAGAGAAAGAGAGAAGAAAGGAGTATCGGGCAACAGGCAGCCTTCAGAAACAGTCCCACTTCCCACTGCACCACACACACAACTTCAAACAGCAGCAGCAAGCTGGGCTCTGCTCTGTGCTCTGACAAACTGGACAAGGTGTTCATCTGTCCTAGCAGGATTTTAACTGATCTACCAAGCTGCTTGAGTTTACTCCCTCTCCTGCTACCAGCCTGTCAACACTTGCAAAACTTGGGCTACGTAGCACATGTGCAGAGCCAGCACTAAGTGACACTTGACAGCCAGAGTGTTGAAGATCCAGTCCGTAAAGCACACGCCGAAGTGACACTCATTTCCCTCAGGCCTTCAGAATGCACTACATGAAAACTTCAAGGAAATGCAAATACCTTTGTGCCACATAACAATTACCTGCTCAAGGCAGCTTACTAAATGACCTTCCAGGTGACCATCCAGCTCAGAAAAGCTAGTGCACACACAAGGCCACTATTTAAGAGCAGCTGAGATCCATTCAATTGCTTTAAATTGTTCTCATTCTTCCACAGAAACGTTTTCCCCTGTGAAAAAGAGGTAAGAAATGGCTGGAGCTTTCCAGAGCAGCAGTAAGAGAGACAGAGACCTGCTTACATGTTACCTGAATGGTTCCGTGATTCTACAACTATTCAGAAGGGCAATGGACTGTTGTTATACCCCACATCAGCAGTGAAAGGTTATGATGTTGCACTTTACTGCTAATGACTAATTTCCATCAGGTTCATCCTTGCTAACCACATCATCTGTCATGATGCTAAATATAGGAGAACCGAGCACTAAGAGGTGTTTAGCCACGTTGTAGTAAACACATGGCTTTAGAACAGAGGCAAAACCCAGTGAGTTTTCCTGTATTTTGTGTCTTTAAAATCTTTGTTGTTTTGGGGGAAAATATTGTTGGGTTGGGGGAAATTATGAGTTTACTCTTCTGGGCCCCTCAATTCAAGGAGGAGATGGAGCTGCTGGAGAGAGTCCAGCGCAGAGCCACAAAGATGAGGAAGGAAGTGGTGCATTGATGAGGAAAGGCTGAGGGAGCTGCGTCTCTTGAGCTTGGAAAAAGATTGAGGGGTGACTTAATGTTGATAAATATGTGAAAGGTGGGTGTCAGGATAAGAGCCAGGCTCTTCTCAATGTCATCTAATGACAGGACAAGGGGCAATGGGTATGAGCTGGAACAGAGCAGGTTCCACATCAATATGAGAAGGAACTTCTTCCCAGTAAGGGTGACAGAGCAATGGAAGGGGTTGCCCAGGGAACTGGTGGAGCCTCCTTGTCTCAAGATGTTTAAAACCCACCTGGATGTGTTCCTGTGTGACTTGGTCTAGGTGGTCCTGCTGTGGCTGGGGGACTGGACTCGATCTTTCAAGGTCCCATCCCTCATGTTCTGTGATTCTGTGATACACAGTAGGAAATACATTTTTAACAGATGTTATAACAGCAGGTTCAGCATGAGGCTCATATAGATTTACAGTGATTTAATAAAGACAATCAATCTGATCCATAATTGTAACTATTAAGAGTCAGTTTTACAAGGGACGCTTTTCTTTTTAAAATCAGACTGCTCTCAGCCTCTGCATTTCTGTTAGAAAGTTATTGTTAAATAGCCTAATAAACTCCAACAGTTAACTCTAAAGACTTACTTTCCTGTTAATTATGCTGCAGTATATAACAATTCTGCACAGAGACCTTCTGGTATCTCCTAATCCACCACCTCATGAATTTCAATTATGTCTGGCAAAGAAAAGTCCACTCATTCAGTCCATAAAAGATGTGGTATGTGAGACCCACTCGCTACAGCCACCACAAACCAGGGCTTCAGAAAAGCAGTGAGCACAGACACACACCCCCTCCGATTAATTAAACAATCAGTACCTCCAGAATTATTCTTTTATCATCTGGCGACGGATGATAACAGGCAAAGGCAGCAGAACAGCTGGGAACGCGCATGAGAGCTGTCACAGGCAACGCTGCCCTTCATCACGCGGCTTTCAAATGCCTTACGGACACCTCCTTTGGAAAAAGAAATAAGATAAGAGGTTTACTGGAAACTTAAATAAGATTAAATCTGAAATGGAAATGGGATAACGAGACGCTGGAGTTATTGCTTCAGCTCTGCAAAAGTCTCTTCCAATGGCCACACTGGCTTCATCGGGGCCACCTTCTCCTGTAAGATGTTTACAGAGACCGCAGCGTATGACAGAAAAACCTAAGAAGAACAGAAAGTCCTTTCACTTGGCATCTGCAGCAGTGTTAGTTTATGTATTTTAATGTGATTTGTTTCACCTTTAACACCCGTGCCCCCTGATATGGTGGTACTCACGCTTACCTGGACGACATACACATCCAGCTGTTTCTGTGAATGAACTAACAACGGGCAAACAGCCGAGGAGAACCACGTGGGGCTCTCAAAAAGCAGAAAGCATTGCCTGCACACTTCCTCCTGCCTCTTCCCATGTTTATGTCTAACTGCACTTGTGCACACAACCCGCAGAGCGTCCCTGCCTTCCCTCTTGGGGAAACTGCAGGTGAATATCTCAGTGAGCAATTAGCCCACAGTTCCAGGATGTGTTTGCCCCATTTTTATTCAGTCATACAAGCACAAATGTGTGTAACAGCAAGAGGACAACAGCTTCAGCATGACCAGCTGTATCAGGTACCACTGCAAAATGCTGCTCTGAAAGGGAGCGGAGCATCTCCCTTAAGAGGACAGGCTGAGGGAGCTGGGGCTCTTGAGCTTGGAGAAGACTGAGGAGTGACCTCATTAATGTCTATAAATATGTGAAGGGTGGGTGTCAGGAGGAGGGAGCCAGGCTCTGCTCAGTGTCATCTAATGATAGGACATGGGGCGATGGGTGTCAGCTGGAACAGAGGAGGTTCCACATAAATATCAGAAGGAACTTCTTCCCAGTGAGGGTGACAGAGCACTGGAACAGGCTGCCCAGGGGAGTTGCGTAGTCTCCTTCTCTGGAGATGTTTAAAGCCTGCCTGGATGTGTGACTTGGTCTAGGTGACCTTGCTGTGTCAGGGGGGTTGGACTTGAAGATCTTTCGAGGTCCCTTCCAGTCCCTAATGATTCTATAATTCTATGAAAAGTCTATCACTTTGCTACTCACTAGTAGGAAGGTGTAGTGCTTCCAGCTAACAATTCTGTGTCGTGGTTTGCAGAAATCAAGTGCATTCAAGCTCCAGATAATTAATTGTATGGCAAATTATAACCTCTTCA
This sequence comes from Rhinopomastus cyanomelas, assembly GCA_013400115.1. Lineage (NCBI taxonomy): Eukaryota > Metazoa > Chordata > Aves > Bucerotiformes > Rhinopomastidae > Rhinopomastus > Rhinopomastus cyanomelas. Next base: position 202,723 of record VXBP01000003.1, on the reverse strand, counting down.
AAGGAGAGAGGTACTAGGTTTGCTGTCTGGATGTTTAATGGATTAATACTCCACAGCACTATTAACCTTGTTGTGTTTAAAGTTCATTGATTTAGTGTCTAATGAATCGAATGAGAAAGGGGCTACGTGGAGCTCAGCCGGGAAGAACTATACAGCAAGAACATACACAACTGCAACAAATGAGACATTACCCTAAGATTAGGACAATTACTAACAAAAGTAGAGAGAGAAAAAGTGAGCTACCACTCTCACTCAAGCAGGTGGTGGAAACAAGCACTTTAAAATGTAAACATAACGATTGTTCATCATTTGAATTCATCTTTCAGAAGGTCTGAAACACTGCCTGCCTGAAGATGAAGGCATGTAAAGAGAATCTAAAATTCACACGTCTTTTACATCTCCATGAAACATGAGGCTTTGGACAGACTTGTATCTGAGGCATCAACACTATTTGCTCTATAATGACACAGTGCTGCACGGAGTTCACAGAATCACAGACTCACTCTGGTTGGAGAAGACCCCTGGGATCATCGAGTCCAACCATCTACCTCACAAGTTCACCTCTAAACCAGATCCCTCAACACCTCATCCACACGATCTTTAAACCACCTCAGCCACCTCCCCCAGGAAGCCTATTGGGAGTTTCTGCTCCAAAGCAGGGAGCCCAAACCAGAGCCAGCCAGTGGGCTGTGTCTCTGACCCATAAGCAACAGCCTTTATTTACCACATGCAGAAATAAAGATCCATATATAAGGTCTTGATGTTCTCATATGGCTAAGAAATAAAGGCCACCCCAGGAATTTAGAATCCAAACGGCAGTATGTTTATCATCTCAATTTCTTAAATTAAGCCACGATTAAACAAGGCAAACTGGACTTTGAATCCCCCCCAGCCCAAGCACAATGTGACTTAGCAGCACATCCATCCTTTCACAGCAAAGAAAAAGGCACCCAGCTGGAGAAATACAGGGGATGTGCAGAGATTTAGCTCCAATCTGGCAGCATTTTTCAGAGCGTGATTAACACTAAGAGGTTTGCTTGATGGGGAACACAGTGCTCAGCACTTTGCAAGTTCCAGTCTGTAACTACTACTTTGAAAAAACAAAAAAAACTGAGCAAGGAAAGAGATTAACAAGTTGTTTGGCTGCACAATCCACAAGCTGAGTTAACGGATGAAGCTGTCCGTGAAAAGATGTGAGCGTGCATCACGGAAAATTTTGATAAGGCCCTAACAGAGTCATCTCACCTGTAGTTACAGCTCCAGAGCAAACAACCTACCTTGGTGAGCTCAGCCAGGTTGCTCTGTAAAAGCCCCTCAGAGCAAAAGGATAAAATATCCATGTTTGAACAACTCAGCTAAGATACTAAATCCACACCTTGTGACCTTGGGCATCTTTAAGTGCACCTGGAGTTCTATGGACTGCAGCAGGATTTCTAAGGAAAGGTCATTAAATGCCATGTAATGCATCTAATGATATGATAAACAGGCTTGCAAATGATTCCCTTCAGGAGCTTTCACAGCACACACAGGGCCAACTTCTAACATTCTGTGAAGCTTTCCAGGATACAGTAATTCACTTCCACGTGGAGGCTTCACAAAGGGTCATTCAAAGCAACTACCTGTAGAAACACAAGATCTTTCCAAACCTCCATAATCAATGTAAGTTTGATCAGTTTCAATCAACTTATCAAAGTTTCAATCAACAAATCAAAGCAGTTTCAACTTACTTTCTCATCAGAGTAAATTCAATATAGAAATTGGTCACACTCTCTGTCTTGAGATCTCTAGCATCATCCACATCATCTGTCAGGAGGCTTCAAAACCAGAGGTCCTGTGTTGCTCTTGAAGTGAGGCATTCAGGTTTGATTTCACTGAGTGTGAGGAGGTCTCATTCAAATACCAGGATGATTATTAACAAAACCTCACTTGTGTTGCCCCAGCATGAAGAGGTCCTAGTTAAGGAAGTCTCACTGTGCCAAGCAGACCCAATGTGTGAAGGCACAGCCTGACCCACACGCTACAAAGCCATTGTGGCAGGGGGATTGGACTAGATGATCCAGAGAGGGAATGGACTCTGACAAATAATATGTAAATAAAATTTAAAAATGTCTAAATAGAGCACAATGGCAAAAAGACCTTCACAGAACAGTGCATTCCATGTTTACTGAAATTAATTGGCAAAACCCTGTATAAACTCAACAGTTCTGGTGGGTGGGGGTGCAGTGACAGCAGCACGCTTGCCCTAGCTAACAGCACACATTCCACTGCTGTTCCTAGCCCCACAAAAGCATTTTTGCTCCATGAGGGCTTGAGTACTCTTGCACAAACAGAGAAGTTTCTTCTCTCTTCCCCCCCATTCTGTTGGCTGAAAACTGAATGTAGAAGAAACTTCCCTGTATGTTTGGAAGAACATTGGAATGCTGGAGGTCTCTGTGTTGTGAGACTCCGCACAGGTCAGGCGCAGCGTCACCGACGGGCTCCTGTTCCATTTGGCTAGCGCATCCCACTTAGCATCACGCGCAACAATCAGCCAGATTCTTCATACAAGGAAGCTGCAGAGGAACAAAAGGCGTGTGTGTGCTGTCTAAGATTCCCTTGGAGCGAGTCACCCTGGATGAATTATCTGGAATTATTCAGAAAAAGAAATTGTTTACTATTCTCTGATAACAGATGCTCCAGACAAAGGAGAGAGGAAGCTGCTGCAGCCCCTGACTGAGCCACAGCTTTCTGCAGCTGAACTTGGTTGTGCAAATGAGCCAGAGAACTTTATGGAAGAACCCAGAACGAAGCAATTAGAATCACAGTGGTGGTTAGAGGATCTGTAGTTTGCAATCAACCAAAATTGTGCAGTTTTCCATATTCTTTGCTGATAATGCAAATGCAACCTTTGAAGGAAACTGCTCTGCATGTAGCACATCCTGCAAGCAAGAAAAAAACCTCAAGTCCAACAAACAGCACTGAGAGCAGTAGGTTGTATAGGTCTTGGTCAAGTCATCTATGGGCATCACAGAGTGCGAACAAGCTGCATAAAGGCTGCATTTTGGTCATTAGCACAAGTTGCAGGGCAGAATGAGATGCTGAGGGCTAAACAAGCACCACGAATAAGCACAGACTGGCGCGAGACTAGGGACTAGAGGGTTTTAAGGGAAATAAAAAGACTATGGTCTGCAATGTTCAGCTTAGAGAAGACTCGAGGGAGGCATGGCAAGAGCTTTCAGATAAGTCCAAGAATGCAGCAAAAGAGGAATAAGCCAAATATCTCAGGGCTCCAGAGTCAAACCAGAGCACAATGAGCTTAAAATGCAATATTAGGGAAAATCTTCTAACAAGAAGAACAGATAAGTATCAGAATGGCTCATCCCTAAGATTCCAGGCAATGAGATCATACAGTGGATTATATTTGCTAGCTCAGAACTACACAGAGGAGGTCCTGTACTCCACCAAAGCACCACAGAGTAGGGGATAGGGCAGTTGTGGAGTCTCCTTCACTGGAGACATTTAAAACCCACCTGAATATGTTCCTGTGCAACTTGGTCTAGGTGATCCTGCTTTGGCAGGGGGATTGGACTGGATGATCTTTCCAGGTCCCTTCCAATCCCTAATGATTCTACGTGTGGATATCCAACCTCACATACTCCTCTGTCCCATTTTCATACGTTGCACCAGACAAGAAGAGAAACCATCACAGAACTTGTCTCATTTGATCCCCACTGAAAACATCCCACCGAAGTTTTATCCTGAATGTTGGTTTAGTGCAACACCTTTGTTCAAAGTCAAGGTGGAAAATGACATTGTTTAGGTTCTGCTTTGGAAGACTGTGTTAATAGTTAAGGACTATTTTCAGTATTTCATAATAATTAGTCTGTTTCCTTTTACGCAGATCAGTTGTTGATCTGATCTTACACTGACCCAAAGCAATTTGTTTCCCATCACAGGAAGACTTCCCATTCTTGAAACTCACCCTTGTCCACATGCTCCTGGCTGTTTTAGAGAATCACATTGCAGAACTCAGTCTGCAAGTACCTACAAGTGCTGTGTAAGCTGTACAGTGATGCTACCAAGTGGTTAAGATTTCCAACTACCTGCAAGCGGGGAAACCACGCGGAGGTTTGGATGGAGTCAGAGCGGCGCACGGCTCTGCAGTATCATTTCTGCCACATAAAAAGGTTTGGCTGCTGCTACCTCTGGGGCCCATTCTGGAGCAATCAGCATTTGACTGCGAGCACTCACCTCGTGGAGATGAGGGTAGATTTAATTAGTGTTGTCACTCACTTTAGAAGCCATTGCAGAGCACAGTGTATAATTACTCCATAAGAAATTACCTTATGAAAGTAGTTTCTCTTTCCAGTCCACACTAAATTGCTTTTGAGGTCATCAAATTAATTGTTGGAGTTTTTTAAGGAGTCCATCTTGCATCATTTAGGGATTCACTTTACATTAAATGACTAACTCAAATCACTGTCCTTCTTACACCTGGGACAGGCTGCACTACATCTGTCCTCCCCAGGTTTAGGGTTTGTTTGTCTCTTTCTGATTACACGATGGTTCTAAACTCCAGTCTCTGGGTCTGTTTTAGGTTCCACTGAACTTTTACAAGACTCCCTCAGCTGCCCAAACTACCAGTTGGACACTTAAGAAGTTTCAGAGGACGTTGAGCCACATTATGTGGAACAGAAACACGAGGGTCACTGGTCCCTGAAGCAAATTATATATGAATACTTGTTTTCTTTTTCACTGGCACTGCTGCAAGCTTTTTTCCCCCTCTCTCTGTCTTGGATGCAACAGAAGTTCTCAAGATGAGGAAAAATAAATGTCAAACACAGAGCGATGAAAACACATTAAAACGTTCCACAGCGTCAGCCTGCGTCATCGCTTTGGCAAGGAGGGGATATCTGCTGTGGAAGTGTGTCGCCAGCACCCTGAAAGACTGGCTAGTCACTACAGTGAACACCAACAATGAACACTTCATGTTGTGACCTCATTTTGGTTGCTACATCCTACTGCACCCAGAGTCACTCTGGCTGGAAAAGACCCCTTGGGATCAGAGTCCAACCATCAACCCTACAAGTTCACCCCTAAATCACATCCCCCAACACCTCATCTAAACGATCTTTAAACACATCCAGGGATGGCGACTCAGCCACCTCCCTGGGAAGCCCATTCCAGTGCCTGACCCAGACCAGCCAGTCCTTTAAACACGCAAGAGTTTTGTTTGTTGAGGGAAGTTTAGGACAGTCCTGAAGGGCTTTCTCTCCCGGTTTTTCACTGGCTATGGAAGAAAAGCCAGAGTTATCAAAAGCATCTAACAATTAAGACTCTTCAGTAGTTTGGCCACTACCAGAGGGAGGCAGGCCACTGCTGGTCCTCACTCCTTGCACCCCAGGGTGGGTGTGCCCTCTGGAGAAGTCACAGAATCATAGAACCATTTGGGATTCCAACAAGATCTTGCTCCTATAATCATAACAGCTGCCTTCTATTAAAACTGCACTTATGGGGTGCAGCCTGAAGCTACCGATGCCAAGTGCCTCCTCTACAAACGTCTCCCGTTCCCCTGTCCACCCACGTTTCAGAAGAGGCTGCCCCTGTTTACATCAACTGTGCATTAAGATATCAAGTGCCCATCCCCGTGCTCTGGAAGCTCTCTTCATTACCAAGTGTATTGCGCTCCTCGTCCTGCGTATCTGCTCTCCGCCCGGCTCCTCCAGTCACAACCAGTTTTAAAAACATCATCGATTGCGCATCTCAGGGGACAACCGCGCTGCACTGCCAATATTAATTGTCCTGAGAGCTTAATTTAAAAGCTGAGCACGGCAAAGCGCACGTCAGAGAGTGGATTTAGGTGGTTAAATCAAATAAACACAACCTCGTGCTGTCCGCACCACGTTGTGCTCCTCATTTTTGGGGTGACGCCATCTCACCAACAAGCCAGAAGATCTTTGAACCGTCTCCTGCACCACTCTGTACTTGGCATGAAGGACAGGAAATGGAAATTCAGATTTTAGTTAGTCTGCACCTGATTTGAAGCACCTAGCACAGCACCATGAGTACATATTGCAAAAAGTCACATAAAAACCAAGGTTTTCTAAGAATTCTTGGACTGCAAGTCCATCCACTTGTTGGCTTCGAGTTATAGAGAAAAAAAAAATCTTATACCATCCAATTAATCAATATTAGCACATATTTCACCTCAGTTCCAGAGGATCTGGAGGACAGATCTTAAGACAAGGAGTCTGCCATGGCGGTGGCTGAAACTAATCTGAGATAGGGGAAACCTGATCACAAGTTGTAGAATCACAGAATCATTAGGGATTGGAAGGGACCTTGAAAGATCATCTAATCCAATCCCCCTGCCACAGCAAGATCACCTAGACCAAGTCATACAGTCAGTCAGGGTTAGAAGGGACCACAGGATCATCAACCACCACCCTGGGCAGCTCATTCCAGGGCCTGACCCCTCTTTCCTTGAAGAACTTCTTCCTGATGGCCAGTCTGCTCCTCCCTTGTTGGAGCTTGAAGCCCTTCCCTTTGCTTCTGTCACTAATTCCTTGTGAGAAGAGACCAGCTCCAACATCTCTACAATGTCCTTTCAGATAGGTCTCCCTTAAGACTTCTCTTCTTCAAACTAAGCAAACCTAACTCTCTCAATCTTTCCTCATCAGATTTTTGGTGGACTAAATGATTTTTTGAGGTCCCTTTGGATCCCCAATGATTCTACGATCACACCATTTCAATCAGCACTCCAACCTCATAACGTAGCTCTACGACCACGCAAACCGCCTCATCAGCCGACCACAGGAACCCGAAATGCCGCTTGTTTGCTGCTGAAGCTCCACTGTAAATTCCATCACGGCCAGTCTGCGCAGCAGGGTGGTCACCACGTGACTCCTTTGAAACCCTTCCTATGGAGAGTCATCTTTCCCCCAGCACTTTGCAGAACGTTAGGGACTGGAAGGGACCTTCGAAAGAAATTAAAAATGTCTTTTAGCCCCAAAAATCTGACTGTGCATCAAAAGAAACACCAAAGGAAAAAGAGGCAAGGAAAACATCTCTATCTCTAAAGACTGCTTTACACATGAAAAGTGCTGGGAGCCTTTTTGGGTTGGTCGCTTTCACGCCGCTTGCGTCTCTTCATGTTTCTCAGGGTGACGACAGTCGCGTTTGGAGACGCAGTTCTCGCACACAGACGGCTCAGGTCCTCGTGACCGACTCCCCGCAACCTCCCATTACAAAAGCTTTGGTCTAAACCCGCGACATGAAAGCAAATCAGTTAGGAGGCTGCAAGATAGCTGCTGGCCACAGCTTCTTAGGAGAGCATGTTTTAGTAGTCTCGACAGGAACAAAGTTCATTATCTTCTAACCCACAGATGGCACAAAGTACAAAGGGCTAGGGCAGGGTTACGATGGGCTTCTTGTTTTCAACCGGATTCTGCAAGTCTGGGATTGGCAAGGGGGGGAATATCAGAGGAAAATCAGGGTGAGCTTCATCATGGATCTCTGTGCTGCCTGTATGTTCCCATCATGGTAATTAGCAAAACTGATGGGTTGGGCTATAAAGGTTGTTTAAATTACATCTCACGATGCCGTATTAATGAGAAACACGCACCAGAAATAGGCCATTTTTTGTTTATAATTCAAACAGCATTAGAAGCAGGATTTAATTAGCTATTTTTCATTTTTGACTTAAAAGGAAGCACAGAGCAGTACATTCCCTCACTAATCAGGTAGTCACGCTACCAGCTGCTCTGGTCTTATACAAAACTCCAGCTTAAAAGTTCCCAAAGCGTCCTACAGTGAGGAATCGCCCTGAAGTGAGGTTGTCCCACCACACTCAACAAGATCTCAGGTTCTTCCACGCTCTCCCTGAGCCAGTACTGACCCCTGGGGGACTCCACTAGATCCAGGTCTCCAACTAGACTCTGGCCCATTGACCACTAGTCTCTGGCTTCTCTCCTGCAGCCAGCTCACGATCCACCTCACTTCCCTGCAGGCAGTTCTTGGAAAGTGCCCGTTTCCCTGAGGACTGCACGAGACCTTGTTAGCACTAGCCAGGCCAAAGGGAATAACCAACACTTGGTCAGAAGGTTAAGAACACTCTCCTTTCTTCTCACCGAGCCTCTTTCAGGTCCTATTGTTCAAAGCAGCCCGCAAGACATTCGTGTCTCTCTCCCACGAGAATTAGTCAACAATTATTCTGCTTCCAAGAGAATTTATTTTGAGTCAATGTTTTCAAAATCCCTCTGTTCATCAGGCTCACTCAGGCATTAAGGGTGATTTTCAGCGTTCAATAGAAACCCCCGAAACTAGAAGCAATTAGAAACATCTGATTTTGTGATGCACTCTCCCCTCCAGCAAACCAAGCAACTGTTTCCACGAGGAAAACGTAAAGACTTTCCGTCTTCCAAGCAGCTACTAAGTGCACAACAGAAACAGCTAAATTTCAGAAGCTGAAACACCACAGTGACTTGGCTCGTGATGGAAGCTGTCAGATGACTGGATCTGGTTGTGTGACAGCAGAATGAACATAAACATTAACTCAGCTCAACTCGACTCGGTGAAAAATGGACAGCAACAGCACCCAGGCAAGACCACAGGTCAGAAAGCACTGGCTTTGCCCTGCGTTTCTTGTCAGAACTCAGACAAGCCTTACAATTGCTTTGCTCCTGCCCTGAAAACCAGTGCTGGGTTCCATCCCACAGACAGAGCTTTGCACACTTACTAGATAAGCTCTGGGCTGTAACACAGAACGTTAGGGATTGGAAGGGACCTTGAAAGATCATCCAGTCCAACCCCACTGCCAGAGCAGGATCACATAGACCAAGTTGCACAGGAACACATCCAGGCAGCTTTTAAATGCCTCCAGAGATGCAAAGGGTTGCTCAGTGTTGTTTTAGGAATGAAGTTAAGAAGTTAATGGTTCCTTGTAGAGTTGCTAAGTGTTAAGCATGTTCCAAGTTACACTGATGCAAGAACTTGGACCTGCTAGAGTCATGGGCTACTGCCATGAGCCGCCCTCCTTCTGCCTCTGACTCCCTCCTGCAATTTGTGGCTTGGTCACAGCAGTAAAGGGAGAAGCAGGCAAGTGCACTGGAGTTCAAACAGCACCCTCAGATATGGATCTAAGCACAGGAGATGCCCAGTAGCCTCAATGACACAACAGCAACCCACTTGGGCTTTTGAAGGCAACAATCAGCCCACCAGCTTGCCGTCACTTATCAAAGATCCGAGACTAAAGGCAATTTCTGAACAGTTCTACCCCGACCAAGAAAAGAAAATAAACAGGAAATATCACTCAGTGTTTCAGCTGATAATAGTTTAAAAATAAGCCAAACAGGTCTCAACAACATCCAGTCTTCTCTACACAGTGCTTAATGGTTTCTGACACTATAATTTCTCAAAGGCAGCCTGCAACTAATAGTTAGAACAACACAGCTTTCCTTAGTCAGATTACACAGCACAGACGAACGGGAGCTAAGCCACAAGGCTACAGGGCCACTGCAATGCACTTTGCCTAGGAACCACGAGAGATGGCTTGGCTAGGAAGAGCAAGAAGTGTAACCCACACGGCTTGCTTGTGATGAAGAGAGAAGGACATCTCCCCAGTGAGGAGAGGCTGAGGGAGCTGGGTCTCTTCAGCTTGGAGAACAGGAGACTGAGGGGTGACTTCATTGATGACTATAAATACATGAGGGGCAAGTGTCAGGAGGATGGAGCCAAGCTCTGCTCAGTGTCATCTAGTGACAGGACAAGGGACAATGGGTGTGAGCTGGAACATAGGAGGTTCCACATCAATATGAGAAGGAACTTCTTCCCAGTGAGGGTGACAGAGCACAGGAACAGGCCACCCAGGGAGGCTGTGGAGCTTCCTTCACTGGAGAAGTTTAAAACCCACCTGGACATGTTCCTGTGTGACTTGGTCTAGGTGATCCTGCTGCGGTAGAGGGATTGGAGTGGATGGTCTTTTGAGGTCTCTTCCAATCTCAAATGTCCTGTGATGCTGTGATTCATTCCTTCTGCTTGCCTCAACAATTTAAAAGAGGCACAGGAGGCGACCTCTAGGAGCCTTGGAAGAAAACAGTCCTTACAACTTCACCTTCGTGGCTCTGACAAGAAGAAATGAGGACATGTTATGGCACAGGATATAGCTGGTACTCCTATTTTCTCCTCCTTGCTTTCTTTTATGGTTTCATTTCAGTTTTGTTTTCTTCAGCTGCACAGAACTGGCCCCGTGGACACATCAAGCCAGGTAATGTTCACAGGTGACCAGTCTGCCTCGCAGCAGCATCGACAAGTTTTCTTTAGGGGCAAACGTCAGCATAATTCACCAGTAAGTAAAAACCATGAGTAATGGGCAAAGACTGACTGCAGTATGTACTTCCTTCTCAGCACCAACAAGGAAAAGAGCCAAAGGAAGGTAAAACAGAAGCAGGCAGCAGCCTAGGGTGCCAACATAAATATAGTACTTCAAAACACAGAGGGAAGAGAGGGGAAAAAAAGACACAAAGTTCTATCAGGGACTACACTGAGAGTAGCATTGTCTTTACAGAGAATGCTGAACTGTGATGTGCTCCATCTGAACACAAGAGTGGAGTATTAAGCTTCCTAAATTTAATCTGGAAATGTCAAAGAGCTCCATCAGCAGGGTGTAATTCTGCAGCAGTTACTGCCGTGGGGGCCCCAAGGGCAAAAAATCCTCACTGGCTGGTAGGTGGAAAATGAGACACTTCTCAAAGCCCCCTGTGATCTGCTGAAAGCATCCACAGACTGGATTCAAGAAGCCTAGACAGGTTCTCCTTTCGTGCATCCTGGAAGAGCCCATTGCTCTACACATGTAGAACTGTGGCTCCGTGTGTCTGTCATAGCAACATCCAAGATAAACACAGGTTTTTCTCAGAGGACAAAGAGGAGGAGTGAGCCCTCCCAGAGAGTTCACAGTCCACAAAAGAGAGGTAGTAACGTGGCTTCCGAGCAATCAGCGAGGGGAGAGTCATCCATTGCTCCACAGCGAGCACCATCTACCACTCCAACTGACATCGGCTGCTGCGTTTGGAGGATTGGACTAGATGATCTTTCGAGGACCCTTCCAAGCACAGAATCATCAGGGATTGGAAGGGACCTCAAAAGATCATCCAGTCCAATCCCCCTGCCACAGCAGCATCACCCAGACCAAGTCACACAGGAACATGTGTTTCATTGAACGCACATGAATTCAGCAAGTTCCCCACTAAGACAGGTGACAAGAAGCATCTCCAAAGAGCACTGGGACACACAAGCACTAAATGACTGGTTTTAAGATGTGTAGAAGTATGTGGCAGAGGCCAGATCTCCTGAGTTTCAGCCTTACGTCCTACAGCACTACCGGCGTGCGACAGTAACTGAGTGATGACACTGGCAGTGAGGTCATGATCTTCTAGCGATTTTTTTAATCTTCCACACATAGAAACTCTCCCCTCCTCTAGTCTCCAGTCACTGTATGTATCCCCACAACTCACTCTTCTGACAAGCTCCACTGGAAGGGAGTAAAGCATATTGTTAATCATTGGGGGGGAAATCAATACCCAGCCATAATTTATTCTCACATATCACTCTGTTACTGTCTTACTCAGACTGTAGGACCTTCAGAGCTGAGCCAGACAGCACTTTCTATCTTATTCAGCACACAGTGGGCACCAGCAGAGATGTTTAAAGCCTGCTGCAGTGTTTAGGCAGATAGCAGCCACAGAAATTAAGGGGAGTTATGCAGCTGAATCCCTTAGTCATCCATTTATGCTTCCTCTTCCTCATAAATCAAAGGACAGGAAGAGCCATCTAATCGCAAACACACACAGAATTAGCGGGACAATTCAGCTCCTCATGCTCTTGATAAGTCGAGTCAGAAGCAACCAAACAGCACAAGGAAAAAATAATGAAGAACTAAAAACTCCACCGGTATCAGTGAGCTGCAGATTTCACAAAGACCTATTCCCACCTGAGATGGAAAATGCTTCTGTTCCAGTGCAGTCTGGTTCTCAATTTGTTAATCAGGCTCCGAGTCCTGCTGTATTACTGCAGAGGTCTGAAACTGCAGACTGCAGTCAGACATCAGTTCTATGCACTGATGTGTCTGCGTCGCCGGTGATCAGCGCTCTGTTCCGCGGCGATATGCAAATTGGCTTGGTCAAGGACACGGCCCCGAGGTCACTGTGATAGCTTATTAAAAATACAATAGAAACAGGCAGCAGCAATAAATGGAGGAGAAAAGCAAGCCAGCGCTAAAGAATGTCGTTATTAACACATAAAGCATTCCTGAAAGGGCTAAAGACTCTGCTGCCTGAGAGTGCAGAGCTTCTCTCTGGCCCTTCCATCTCATGGGAGATGCGGTTAAAACAGAATCCATCTTGTTAGGGCAAATGAAACATATCACAGAACGTTAGGGACTGAAAGCAACCTTGAAAGATCATCCGGTGCAACCCACCCACCACAGCAGGATCACCTAGATCAAGTCACACAGGAACATGTCCAGGTGGGTTTTAAACGTCTCCAGAGGAGGAGACTCCACAACCTCCGTGGGCAGCCCCTTCCAGTGCTCTGTCACCCTCACTGCGAAGAAGTTCCTTCTCATATTGATGTGGAACCTCCTCTCTTCCAGTCCATTGTCCTATCTAGGACACTGAGCAGAGCCTGGCTCCATCCTCCTCACACCCACCCTTCACACATTTGTCAACATTAATCCTTTTTTCCAAGCTGAAGTGACCCAGCTCCCTCAGCCTTTCCTCATCGGGGAGATGTTCTACTCCCTTCACTGTTATGGCTCTGCACTGGACTCTCTCAAGCAGCTCTGTGTCCTTCTTGAACTGAGGGGCCCAGAATTGGACACAATACTCCAGATGTGATCTCACTGTGGCAGAGTAGAAGGGGAGGACAACCTCTCTCAATCTACTATCCACCCCCTTTCTGATCCACCCCAGGATGCTGTTGGCCCCCTTGGCCACAAAAGCACACTGCTGGCTCATGGCCATCCTGCAGTCCACCAGGACATCCCAGTCCCTTTCTCCTACACTGCTCTCCAATGGGTCAGTCCCCAGCCTATACTGGTACCTAGGGTTGATTTTGCCCGGATGCCAGACTCTACACTGCCCTTTTTTTTAGGAAGAAAACAGGAAGGAAATGATACTGAGGGAAGAGGATGAATAAATACATGTTGCTGCCCACTGTGTGTGAGATACAGGCACGTTCTGTTTGGAGGAAAAAAGTTGTGGAGACCTGTTTGCTCCTTGAGGAGATGTCTGTCTCTACCTGTGCCTGTGTTTCAGCCAGTATTGCCAAAAGGGTTATTACAAACGTAAACTGCTGAAGGCTAAACTCTCTATGTTGTTGGAAGCCTGTGGCCAAAACCCACTGCAAAGGTCAGCACTGCTTATGTGATAGTTACTGTGCTGCAGAGCCATCAAGCCCTCATTGAAATTCAGTCTTAAAGGAAGAGAGAGAGTTTGATGATGGCATCTTACTGCAGAGGAGCGTTAATTAGTTTTTAAATGTGTTAGGTGTAATAGGATAATTGCAGGAGAGGGCTCTGCGGAGTCAAGCGTGATGGGTACTGACTCTCGGGGAGTGTGAAGCGACATCCTGGAGTGTGGGGGACGGCTAATAGCTGGTTAAAGAGTGACAGTTGCTCCTAGTGATTTTTGCTGGAGATGTCACTTGCAGTGGAGCTAGCCCTGTGGCAAGCTGGGGTGGCATTGCCAGCTGCAAGCACAGCGCACAGGCTCAATGAGGGAAGTAGAACATCTCCCTGATGAAGAAAGGCTGAGGGAGCTGGGTCACTTTAGCTTGGAAAAAAGGATTAATGTTGACAAATGTGTGAAGGGTGGGTGTGAGGAGGATGGAGCCAGGCTCTGCTCAGTGTCCTAGATAGGACAATGGACTGGAAGAGAGGAGGTTCCACATCAATATGAGAAGGAACTTCTTCCCAGTGAAGGTGACAGAGCACTGGAAGGGGCTGCCCATGAGGGTTGTGGAGTCTCCTTGTCTGGAGATGTTTAAAACCCACCTGGATGTGTTCCTGTATGACTTGGGCTAGGTGATCCTGCTGTGTCAGGGAGATTTGACTAGATGATCTTTTGAGGTCTCTTCCAACCCCTGATGTTCTGTGACTCTGATTCACACCTTTGTCCCATTAAATTCAGACCACTGAAGACTGTTAGCACACTTTGAAGACAAACACAACAGAACTCGATTCACCATATCTCCTTTAGCTCGTGTTTTAACAAACTGTTCACAGTCCAAACTGTCCTGAATCAAATGAACCAAGAAAACAATGTTTGGGGGGAAAAAAAATAAATCCCTACCTGTTCAGCAGCTGCATTTATGGGTCAATACTTCTCATCCCCTTCGCTGCGCGGATTCATCGCCTCTCGCACGTACTACTCCTGATGGAACAGGCACACAAGAGCACGTTGCTTTTTACACAAATCAGCAGCAAACCACAGAGCCTGCGTCAGTCTGGAGCAAAGGGAGGCACTGCAGTCCCCTTTCACGGTCGCACAGGCTGGAAGGCAAACAAAACATTGGATTAACAGCCTTAAAAACAAGAAGCTGAGGTACCATAAGTAACACGGGTCTTGGATGGACTCTCAGCACCCAGTACATCACCCGTGACGCACGCCACCTCTCACAGTGCAGCCCTCCAGAAGCACAGCTGACGTGAGGGACCAGAGGAGGGCCCTGGAAACACAATGGAAGAAAATGAAGAGCACAGATGGAGAAAAAGGGGAAGAAAAAGACTATTTCCCTGCGTTGTGACGATTACAAACTGTTGTGACCAAGGAACGAGCCAAGGCAACACAATTTTGTGGCATCACTAGCCCACCAAGAGCAAGGAAGGCTTGGTATCGCACCTTACCTCACACTGGTGAGTGACCACTGCTCCTCGGTCAGCGGCTACCGCCCACTGGACACCACAGCAGGCTAGAAAGAAGTTTCTGAGAAGTTACAGAATCTCACCAGCAGAAGTAAAGCTCCTATTTCTTTATCTCCTTGATTTCTCCTGAAGGCAAAGCATTTTAATTTATATCTGCACTATTTCCACCCCGTCTGGGGGTTTGTTTTTGCTTTTCAAGTAGCAACAAAGCGGTTGTAACCGCCAGCATCCTCCTGTGAAACTTTTGCATCAGGTTTCTCTCACTGATCTCCTGGCTTTGCTCAGCCTGACAGCTTTTGTCCAGCAGTAGCCATTTTTCTCTCATTTCTTCTCACTTCATGTTCTCTGCACACAAATCTGTGCATCAGTATTTTGAAGTAGACTGCAGTCTTCCAGCAACAGAGCTTGGCCCCAGCAACTGCCCCTGAAATAACTAGGTGGACTCGCCTGGATGTGTTCCTGTGCAACTTGGTCTAGAAGATCCTGCTCTGGCAGGGAGATTGGACTAGATCTTTCAAGGTCCCTCCCAATCCCTAATGTTCTGCAATCCTGTGATACTCATTAAACAAAGAGCACTTCTCAGCCAGCCCAAGCACACCCTAGCCCGCCTGACCTGATGAGTCCACTTAAAATTGTCCATGTGGGGCAGGCAAACTGGTTACCTGCTCTACAGAGCCCCAACAGGAGTAGGTATTTACATCACCTCTAATTAGTCACCCCTCAGCCTCCTCTTCTCCAAGCTGAAGAGACCCAGCTCCCTCAGCCTCTCCTCATACATATAATCTCCCCGTATCCTTAAGTATGTGAACAATATATCCAAAATGGAATTTGTGGCCACTGCTTGCAGTTTATTTCACCGAGTTGGCTGTCTACTGCCAGAGCCCTAAAATCTATGCCTGTACCTAGCCAGCCTTCTTCAGACCAATGCCTCATCATTTACTCCATGTCCCTGAGCATTCTGCATCACTTACTGTCTCCTGTAATGTATTTGTTTACTAGTCAGTAAAACGCTCACACGGCTTGGCTGCAAAGAAACCATGATTGTTTTGATGTAGCTAGTGCAGTAAAAAAGCTCTTTGGAAACTCAGGATATTTCACACGGCGACTACACAGCCTGTGTTATCACTGCTGGGAATCACAGAACCACAGGACGTTAGGGATTGGAAGGGACCTCTAACTGTCATCTAGTCCAATCCCACCCCCAACAGCAGCATCACCCAGACCAAGTCACACAGGAACACATCCAGGCAGGTTTGAAACGTCTCCAGAGAAGGAGACTCCACAACCCCCCAGGCAGCCCCTGAACCCTGGTGCCTTGCTGAAACAAGTGACTTTGTTGCCTCATCCTAAGCAGCAAATACATGAGAAAAACCTTCTAGAACCTGCAGCTGGGTAGAACCCAGGGTGGCACATCTGGAAGAGCTGTGCCAAGACCACCTTTGGGAACAGAAAACACCCGAGCTACCTTAGAACACAAGTGCACTCGCAGCGCCAGCCCTCTGACCGTACAGAGTTAACACGAAACTGTTCTACGCTGCCTCCCTCTCGTTCTTGGCAGTCCCCCAAGTTCATCATTAAGAATGATGTCAGCGTGATTAGAATACTCAGCAGAACCTGAACAGTTTATCCTTTCTACTAAGTTATTTCCCACGAATCAACAGAGCTCATAAGATCATTCTGAAGAGTGAAGTAAGTTCTTCTTATAGGGACGCGGTATCGTCACCCAGTTCTCATCATGACAGAACACAGCCATCGTACAATTTGTGCTGCAGTATCAAAGAAATTAACCAACACCCTTTATCAGCTCTGTCTTGGATGAAACCCAGACAGGTGAGAAATTCTACAAAGATGCCATCTTCATATAACCCAACAGGAAAAAAATGCATCGGCTGCTGTAAATGCAATAAACTCCCACTGATGGCTCATACTTGTTACAGCTCATTAACAAGCACAAAGGCTGATTACTGTGATCACAGGAACAGAGAGAAAGAGCTTCCTCTCCTTTCTAGGAAAAGCAGCACAGCATCTCGCATTCACCGCGCCGATCCACCTGACCGTTAATCTTGGCTTCTGCCCAACACACTTCCCATCCTCTTTCTTGCTGCATCCCTCTCCGTTTCATAACGCCGGGCTCCGAGCACAACTTAAGAAAGAAAGGATGCAATTTACAGATCTATATTAACTATTTCTAGGGAAGTAATTTAACTGATGATTTCTTTTACAAGTCCAAAGCTTTAAAGCAATGATATAGCAGCTCCTTCTTCTGGCTTACTGATAATAAGATGCCAACAAGATGACATCTAGCATCATGCAACTAGGCAACAGTGCACCAAGCGGGTTTCAAGCGATTTAATCCCAACAAAAACTGTGCATAGAAACATAAAACCCACCACGTATGTAACCAGTGGTAGAAGAGCTAGATTCTTCTCTTGAATCATCCTCTTAACATGAGCTAGAACTAAGCAAACACACAGGGTTTGTCTTCCCTGTGGAAAAAGGCTATTTTGAAATAATAATAGAACACTAGGAATTGGAAGGGACTTGAGGTCCCTTGAGGATGGAGCCATGCTCCTATATTCCAGCTCATACCCATGGCCCTTGTCCTGTCACCAAAAGACACTGAGAAGAGCCTGTCTCCATCCTCCTTACACCCACCACTCACGTATTTATAAACATTAATGAAGGCACCCCTGAGTCTCCTCTAAGCTAAAGAGACCCAGCTCCCTCAGCCTGTCCTCATAATGGAGGTGCTCCACTTCCTTCATCATCCTCTTTGCCCTAAACTGGACTCCCTCCAGCAGCTCCACATCCTTTCTCAACCAAGGGGCCCAGAACTGGACACAATACTCCAGGTGTGGTCAATGTTTGGCTACAGTGCACTAAGTCAGTCATTCTTGAGACAAGAGCTCACTGACTTTGCAGCAGGCAATGCCATTCAAGTCTTCTGTCTGAGCTGCAAGCCTGACAAAAAAAGCCTCACAGTGGTTCTGAGCTGTTGTTCCTGTTAAGCAATAGCACATGTGAGCATCCTCAACACATCCAGCTTGTCAGCATATTTCAATCTCAGGAGGAGTCGAAATAAAATCTCTGCCTGGCATGTTCAATAATGGTCTCATGAGGCAAGAAGGAAAGGGGAGGGCAGTCACAGCATGCACGCTGCAGAGATCTTGGATTTTGAGTCACCCAAAGCAATGAGAATGGCTTGCTTGGTCTTGAATTTCCTTCCCATAACAAGCCTGCCTCTCCGAGTACGCTTCTTTGCCTCTCAGCTGTTATCTGCCACTTCATAAAGCAACACAGCTTCAAATGTGACAGCTTCCTTGTTGTAGTCTTTGCTCAGAAACCAACCCTCCTGTTGATCAAAAAGCCAGTGGCTTTCAGCCCCATCCCGTCCCGATTACTGTCTTGTTTCCCCAGCGCAAAGACTTACTTGAACTTGGGCTTTCTCCCAGTGTCATCTCCCACGCCACAAACCAGAGCATCTCCCCCAAACCCAGCCGCAGCTGCGCTTCTATCTTCAACCTCAGTAGAGGCAGGCAAAGCTAGAAACAGCTGCAGGACAACACCACCACAGCCTATGAACTGTCCAGTCTACAGCTGATTGGAGAGTTTTCTGACAACATTTCAGCTGTGAAAAATGTTGCAGGACAAGGACAGTCAGTAATGACTTCTACTTGTCGCAGCAGCGTTACAAACACTCACAGGAAAACCACCTGGTTTTTCTATCGAGCAGCTTCTGGGGGAAGACGCGTTTCAGGAGTTGTTGCTCCTTCAGCCTCCAGCACATGAAGAGCATGAGCCGGGCTCGTAACATCTTGTTGGAGCAGCTATATTTAATAGGAACAGCTGCTCTGGATTTGACAGAAGAGCCACCTACCCCACACATCCAGGCTCCCACAGGGATGAGCAGCAGATGAGATACAGAATGAGAACTGGGCAAGGATGCCATGATACCTCCCCCAGCACAACTTCCCCACTCCAAGCAGCCTCAAGGTTGGGCACATCCTCAAACGAAAGCACTGCAGACCACGCAAAGGATTTTTCCTCTTGTACTTCTTGCCATGTTTCTAGGCCCAGCTTTCCATCAAGCTTTGGGAATGAAGTCATCTGCAACAGTGGTTTTTCCACTGCTGGCCAGAGAGGACTTCTTTTGGTTCAGAACCTGAGGAGTTTTTTCACTGTTCCATGTGGTTGGACTCAGTGATCCCAGGGGTATTTTCCAACCACAGCAATTCTGTGACTAGGTGATTCAGTTCACCTTCATATTCATGAAAACTCAAGGTCCTAAATTTTCATTGGAATGGCAAACCGTGATGCGCAGTCAGTTGCCAACTTTATAAAATCATAGAATCATTAGGGATTGGAAGGGACCTCAAAAGATCATCCACAGTCCAGTCCCCCAGCCACAGCAGGACCACCTAGACCAGGTCACACATGAACATGCGCAGGCAGGTCTAAGAGCACCAACGTGAGCCAGCTGGGGTATGGAAGCAAGGCAAAAAACACTGGAAACTTCACGACAAGCAACTTCCTCACTTTCAGTTGGCAAGTTGAGAACAAAGTTAAAGCACCAAGCACACCACCTTATTAAAAACATCACCTAAGGAGACTAATCAAAGTTTAGTCATCGCTCTGTTAACTTCAGGCATAATCACCACCACTGTAAAGCTTCTGTTACTTGAGTGGCCCACATCAGGATTTCCCTCACGATGACAGCTCCAGCAGTAACAGTTAAAAACCACTCGAGAATAGCGCTAATGAAAGAAGAAAAAGCTTTCCAGTGATACAAGAGGGGTGCTCGGGGTGGGGAAATTACTGCTTGCAGCCTGAACACGTAAGGGGCTATTCTGAGTGGCACTATCTGTCTCCCACATAAAGCAATTGTTCTCACAATGAGTGGTGCTGCCTGAGTTAGCAAGGCAGGTCCAGATAAACTTCTTGTTCGTTATGTGACAAGACCCTCGGTCCAGCAGTTCGGTCAGTCTCCTCTGTACACTTTCACAGGCAGGTGAAGATGACCTAAGCTCACGTTGTCAGCAAGAGGTGTAGAGCCACACATTCCTGCCATGTGCTAGCAGTCACAGAGTCATCTGTCCAGTCAGATCCACAAGCTGACAGGCTTTTGGGATTTAATCCTAATAAATAAGATGGTGGCTGACTGAAAACACCGTCAGCTCGCTGTACAGCTGCCTGTAAGTCAGCATTAGGATAGGGAAAGGAGCAGAAACAGGTAGACATGACAGCAGCACCCATTCCAGAGGTGGCACAGACTCGGGTGAACTTGTCACTAAACTACATACAGAAAGCAAGCCTTGTGCTGCCCACGAGGTGCCCCCTCCCTGGCATGTCAGTTCGTGAAGTCGCACAGGAACACATCCACTGAAACGTCTCCAGCGAAGGAGACGCCACAACACACTTTCCAATTCTTGAAAACAGTCAGAAAACTACAAAACTTTGAAAATAGAACAAATCAAGAGTTGAGGAGTGAGTTGTAAAAATGAGTGATTCAGGCTCTAACGTCCCTCAGAGGAGGTAAGCCTGAGTTTTAAAAAGCTTTACACAAAAAGGCATGAAGTTGCCAGCCAACCAGTAAGGGAGGCTTTGCCTTCTATTTGATTACTGGCAAGACAGTCACTAAATCCCAAGTCTCCTGATGAATCACTGAGAGTGGGTTAACACAAGCCACCACTCGACGTTTGTTTCTTCACAGTTATTATGGTTGGATAAACAAGATTTTTCTTGAGTCATCAAGTAGTCAGCTATCAGCACTGGATTCACACTCATCTGCAGAGGATTGTTAAGGAAGAGCCACTGGCACATAAGTCAAACAACTCAGTTCAGTTTTGCTAATGCAGACAAGAAATCTAACTGGTTCTAATAACAGAAAAGGGCTTTTTAACATCTCACACAACTGCAGTTGAAAGAAAAAAATCAATGAGCTAAGATCCTTTTTGAGAATCTCATTCTCTCAGCTTCCAGGGAAGCAGGAAGTCGTCAACACATCTGAATTTCAGAGTCTGAATCTGAAGGGATCCATTTACCTTGATTTATAGTCATTTATTATAGCATCACAGTATCATCCAGGTTGGAAGAGACCCTGGGGATCATCGAGTCCAACTACTCTGCAGGCTCACCCCCAAACTAGATCCCCCAACACTATCACAGCTTGTGATCTACGCCTGCATGCCTCTGCTGCTCCTAGCAAGCCAGAGCACATCAGCAGCATCCACACAGACATGCTACAGGGAGAGCTCCCAGTATCTCACATGGTGACAGCACTTCCAGACAACTAAATCCTAGACAGAAGGCACCACCAGGCCTTTGCTGGGAGGGAGAGAAGCTATTGAACTAGCTGCTGTGCAAACCTAAAACACAAGACAAAATGTACAAACAGATTGATAGAAAATGGCAGAGGGGGAAAAAAAAAAACCAGCAAAAAGAAACTAAACAACCAAAACCCAAGGGCTCAAGGCTAACAGCAACCACAGTTGATCAAAGCATGTTCAACTCCAACAAAGAACAGCCTTCACAAGTGACCTTTCACTGTTTAAAACAAGAATAGATTCTTCACAGTGAATCAAGGTGAAGAAAGCACGAACCTCTCGTAAAAGGAATAGACCAGTGTGTAGCTAACACTGTTGTTAATCGCTACTACACTGGGAAAACCCAGCCTTCCAATCCTGACACGCTGACTGCTCTGGAAGCATTTTTTACCAGAAGTTCTAACTTGACACAAGAAGTACAATGACCAACCTGGGACTCAGCCCTCCAGGGTGAAGATGGACCTTCATCTTCATGCAAGATGTGGTGATGGAAGTCAGGTGTGTTCAGCACCTCTTCAGGACTGCAGTCTGACAAGTAGTACTGCTTCTCCCCCATTTCTCATCTCACCCATTTCACTCTGTGGGTGATTTGTCACAGCTCAGCCTTAGTAGGAAATCTGCCCTTCCTCACAGATGATCAGTTCTGTACAGAGAGGAATTATCAGTTTTGCATCAGTCTACTCTATCACCATTCAGGGAAATAAAATGCTCTTTTCATAAGAAGTACAAGTGAGGGAGTTGGTGGGAGCCTCCATCCTTGGAAATACTCAGAAGCTCTTTGGACATACTCCTGCAGGTGGTCTTGTCTGGGCAGGACCAGATAGGCACCCAACCTCTTCTCAGGCAGCTGCAGAGGGACACAGATCCTGACAGGAGAAAATGAGACTGAGGGGCAACTTCATTAATGTCTATAAATCCATCAATTACCCACAGATAAACGCCATAACCACCCACCAACTCCACATACTTTGGGACAGGATACCAACACCCTTCCATCCATGTTTTTGGGTAGGAGTGTTTGTGACCACTACTTCCAGCAGACCTTTAGGTAAAAGCTGCAGTGCTGCTGACACCCCTACTTCTGCACGTCACTGCTCAAACGCACTGACTGAAGCAGGTAAACCTACCAAACAGCAGCACTTAAGGTAATGGCATATTTTGTAATTTATATGTTCTAGTGTCAAAATTCACTCAACTGCCAACAGAACACAATCTCCCCAGCATATCGAGTCCTAAACTGCTCACTAAAAATGAGGAGCTAAAGTTTATTCTTGCCTCCATAAAATACTCTCTTCTTCTTACCAATGGCCACTAAAAAAAAAACTGGGCTAATAAAGGTAGGAAGAATGAATTTTGTAGATGGAAACAGAGACTCTGCTCTGGAAGTAATTATAACATTTACCAAAGGTGCTCATAGATCTTTATTTCCAGACAGAAAGATTATGACACTATAGTCTGGGCTGCTATGAAGCACCACTGACAGCCAATTTCTGCACCAAAGCCCATCAATTCTCATTCAGACACTTCCTCATCACACCTATAAATCAGCATTTTCATTGCCATCAAGATATCTATGGTTCTTGGTACCTTAAAGGACACAAAAAGATGTCTTTCCTGGGAACATAACTGCAAAATCAGTCTTTGTTTCACTGTGGCTGGAAGAGACACAGGAACCAGAAGTACTCTTGTCACAGAGTAGACTAGGTGTAGGCTTGGAGATCTCTCTAGGTAACATCCTTTGGGTCTGACTGCAAACTGGGTTTAAACTCCAGGCTTTCCAGAACTGAAGGGGAGGGAGATCAGTCACCATGATCACATGTGGTGAGTTAGCCTTGACCAGCAGCCCATCCACCTGTCCTCACAACAGGACCCAGCTACGAGGGAGTAGATAGGAAGAACAGAAACAAGACAGTTTGTGGGCTGACCGGCATCAGACACAACTTGCCTGAAGACTGCTGCTGCACCACATGAAGCCAGCTGAGCCCAGTGGAAAATGTGAGCCGAGCAAGGCTCACCCAGACAACCCCTCACTCCACCTACGTGGTCACTTCCTTAACGTAAGGATTTCACAGTGACCTCTGTCCCTCCCAATGAAAGGAGCATCTCTACCCAGAAAGCAGGATCCCTGGTTTTGTTCCTCAAGACCTCAGAAAAAAAGACACAGGTCTGAGCAATTATTCTTAAGGAAAAAGCAACAGCAAAACCAGAATGCATTAGCCATAAACGCGGCAATTAAGTCTAACCCTCGCTAGCCTGGCAGGTCAATAGTGCAAACAGTATGCCAGGAGCCATTTGGGTCCTATAGGTACCCTTTAAAAAGCCAATTATCTGCAAATGAGTGGCTCGGTCAGATGACAATACAGCAGTCACCTGGGAGGGTTGGTGTGGGGGGTCTCTCTGCCTGGCCCACACGCAGCTTTCCAGTATAATTGCACAGCTCTCGCTGCTCAGAGGAAGGCAAAGGTTCCCTTCAGCAGGTCTTTGGAATTAATTACACTGCCTCTTCCTGGGGAGCCGTAGGACACGTTTGCTTGGATGCCACGTCAGCGTAAGAGCAGGTTTGTAAAAGGTATGAAGAACAAAAGGACAAACAACAAAAAGAGAGGCAAGCTGTATGAAAGTGCCAAGGTTTGTAAAAATGCCAGGGTGAGATGAAACACGATTAACTGAGCCTGAGTTACTAAAAATAAAGCACTAAAATGGCTGCCAGGGCACACAGGCCAACCATGGCTATGAAGCAAGCAGAATGGGCACCCAGGACACGCAAAGAGGCTGCTCTCACTCACAAGGGCTGGCCACCTCCCTGCACCTCCCCAGCTCCAAAGCATGTGCTGTCTCCACACTGCAGTCTCCTCAGGTCTTCATGCCAGCTGCTCCAGCTACATCACAGTAACACAGAGCAATCAGCAGAGTTTTCAACCTTTGAAATACAAAAGGGATCCATGAATTGGCAGTTCAGTCACCCCTGGCAGGACACAGGTTGCTTCAAATGGAAAGGGTCATCAGGCCTTGGAACAGGCTGCCCAGGGAAGTGTCTGAATCATCACTCAACCAAGCTCGTGACCAAACCATGTCCCTAAGCTCTAGATAGATCTACACAACTTCTAAACATGTTTGAGTAGATGAACAGTTGGCCTTGATAACCTTTAAGGCCTTCTCCAACCTACACCATTCTGTGAATTGCATAATACAACGTGCAAACACTGCAGGATCAGCACAACATGCCTTCTGCACGTGTGTGTGGTCAGGAACTCCACTGCTGCCACCAGCTGAGCTGGCACTGAGATACAAGCCAGGCCAGAGCACCCCATCCACAGAACAGTGCTGCTGCTTGTCATAAGACAAGCCCTGACAATCTGTGCTTGTGGTCTAGGTGGTCCTGATCTGGCAGGGGGACTGGACTAGATGATCTTTCAAGATCTTTCCAGTCCCTAATGATTCTATGATCCTCCAGACCACTTCTCTTCTGGTCATGCAAAACTGGTTCATACTGGCTCTGGTGGTACTCAAAACCCATGGAACATGCAAAGCCTCTAAAGCAGGAAGAGCATGGTGCTGCCTGGGGTTAGGAAATGGTACACAAAAGTACTGTGGCTAGTGTAGGCTCTTGGCTCCGTGCGCGCTTGTCTTCACAGGCCAACAAGAGAGAACACAAAAATCCATAAAACATCAGCAGAGAAAGGAGCACTCAGAAAACAGGAGATAACTGAAGAGTGAAGTACTGCAAAATCATTACGTGCTCACCTTCGACACAGAGATCGTATGACTACAGCTCTGGAAAACAAAACAACTATCAAAGCTCCCGAGGAGAGTGAAAACAAGCAGCAGAAGCAGCCACCAGCTCTGTACCCATCCCATAAAGCTCCACCATCCAAAACCTTTTAATAAGCATTTATTAGAGTCTCACCCCAAATTCATATGTCCAACAGGAGGCCATGCTCTCCCAGGAGTCCTTTATGGCATGCTCCACTCACCCCTCCACAGCTACTGGTGTGGAACAGCAGCCGCGCTCCATGCCAACCCACTACACAGGTGAGCTGAACAAAAAGCACCTCCTGGGGTGCTGTGCTGTCTTAATGAGCTGAATCTTCTAACACAGGGGAAGTTTCACAGATTTTGTATTTATTAGAGCTCTCAATATAAGCAACTGAAATGCACAGACCATTAATTAGAATACTTTTGGTTGATTACTCTATGTTATTAGAGCTCCCTATGGCAACCTGACAACACATCACCCTGTTTTACAGCAGTGCAGTTGGTGTGTACCTGATCTGACAATCAGAGCTTTACAGTTTCTTTCCTAATACACACCTCCAGAAGGAAGTGATCCCATGGGTCCTTCCAATGAATCATAAGACAAAGAGCACACTGAGGTCTTTTCAGCAGCACCAGTCCACTCTGTTAATAACTCTCCACACAGTTCACTTAATGCATGCCCCACCGACACCGGACCGAGCAGCTCATTTCTTACAAGTCCTTAAACAAACTCCTACCAATTCATCTCTGTTCCCACTGCTATTTTTTCCCCATTTCATTAACTGCTTAGCTCTGGGTTTTTTCCCCATTTATGTTATCACAGCAGTAGCTTTTATACACCTCCTCTTCAGTAACCACCAAAGTCTCAACGCCGCCACCAGCTCCATGTCGACTCAGTCCTGCCGAGACAGCCCAGGACAGGGTCTGCTCACACTACAGCCTAGACATCTGCTGCCACCGACTTCTAATGGGAAAAGCATTTCAGGCAACTGGCCACAGACAACTAAGCAGTGCTAGTAAACCTCAAAAGCCACTCACAGTCTCAAAGACACCACAGCAAACATGGAGAGCAGAACTAGCCGATGCATTTGGCATCGCTATAAATCACTGTGCTGCATGTTTTAAGTCAGCTCCTCCTGACATTTAAGCTTTACCTGTTTCAAGGAACTTGCAAAGAGTTGAAAAGAAGAATGCTCCTGGGTTTTCTTTGAAAAATAAAACTTATGCTTGACGTTACCTCAAATTAGTCACTTCTTCAGCACCTAGGAACAAATCCCATCCCTTCTGGGGACTCAAGGCAAGTTTCACTGACAAGCACCATGCAGACAGCATTCTTAGGCCTGTCTTCACACACTCACCTTCTAGTCTGAGACTTCTCCTCTTCCTTCTGTTCTACATTCAGTTCAGCTTCACGTGACACAAGGGAGCTCAACAGTTTAGACACTGTGTTGCACTTGCACACCCAGTGTCCAGGCACAGTTCTCACCAGACATCGTACAGAGATACACACAGAGCTAAGCTCTGCCTCTTCCAAAGATTAACTTCTCAGCTGTTGTACCACTGCTTTCCAAAAATAAATCTTTTGCCCACAGCACACACCTCCACTCCTATTTTTGTGGTGCTTCACGTGACGTTCATGACTCTGCAGACCCTCATCATCCTTTCTGCTGATTCGCCCAGCACTTCTGCCCTCTCTTTCAGAAACTGGGAGTCATCCTGCTCAGAGATGTTCCTTCAACACTATGGTCTCTCCACAATTACTATCTCATGTTTAACCACCTAATTTCCCTCAAAACATCCTCAACGCTGTTATTTCTTATCTTTTAGTCCCATTTTGTCCAGTTCCTTAGGTACAGCCCACACAGGAACCGGACCTGACCTACACTGACTGTACTTGTTCTCGTGCTGCTCTTTCACAGCTCACTTCTATGTTTTTAACCTCTGCTTCCAGCCATTATCATCCACATACTACTTTTTCCCTCCTCATTTCCAAGGTTTAAAGTGTTCTTTGTCGATCTATTACATGTTGCTCCCAGTTGCTTTTGGCCAAAGACACAAATAAGAGGTCAGAACAGCAGAAACACAGAACATCAGGGGCTGGAAAGGACCTCAAAAGATCACCTAGTCCAATCCCCCTCAGCACACTGCGAGACCATAGCCTACCCCTTTTTTCTAGCTTAACAGGACGTCTCACATCTGCCCTTTCAGTGTGCCAACCCCACTCCACAAGGAAATTAAAGGTCATTTGTGAAGCAGTCCCATTGCTTAAACTCAGGCAGAATGAAAGTGACTTATTCTTAGAACAAGTCATAGTGACATGGACCTTCTTAGGCAGAGACTCAACAAACAAAAAAGAGCAAAGGTTATGATCTCCTTTTCTATTTTATGTCCTGGGAAGTCACAGCATCACAGAACATTAGGGATTGGAAGGGACCTCAAAAGATCATCTAGTCCAATCCCCCTGACACAGCAGGATCACCCAGACCAAGTCACACAGGAACACATCCAGGTGGGTCTTAAACATCTCCAGAGAAGGAGACTCCACAACCCCCCTGGGCAGCCTGTTCCAGGGCTGTCACCCTCGCTGGGAAGAAGTTCCTCCTCATATTGATATGGAACCTCCCAGGCTCCAGCTCACACCCACTGCCTCTTGTCCTGTCATTAGATGACATTGAGCAGAGCCTGGCTCCATCCTCCTGACCACCAGCTTAGGACCTCCTTTTCTATTTTACATCCTGGAAAGACATGCCAGAAGGTTTGTTTTGTTCACCTCAAGAGTCCTTTTTGTTCAGCACTTTTGCCCACCAAATCCAGGGATGTCAGAAACATTGCACCATTTCTCCAACACATTCCCAAATCACCAGCTGGCTCTGAATGTTTAACATCAACAGCTTTTCCTCCTCTTGCCCATATTTTAAGCTAAGTCTCCTTTACTGATAACCTCTAAGAGAGAACTGTAAATGGTCTTGAAACAAAGAACGATGCTGCCTCCATTAACTAGATTTATTTGCTTGAAATGCGTGATCCGACTGGCCCTCCGGTCTTAAAGACCTAAGAGAAGTGGCAGACAGGACAACTTTGTAATAAGAAAGCAAACAAGCACAAGTCCTCATCACCATTCTAACACACCTTAACAAGAAGTCCAACTCTGCCTTTTTCAAATGATTGCTATCGGTCGCTTAGCAGCTGCATCATCACTTCCAAATGCCTTCTCTACCACGGGAAGTTTCAGTTGAATTAGTTAATACCCCAAATTAATTAAAGTTGCACCATTTCTGTACAGATGCATTTTTGTTCAAAGGAGTCTTACTTGCCCTCAGCCCTCTTCCTAATCAACCTAACCAAAATCAATATATGAGAGCTGGATACAAATCGTTAGTAGTTGGAGGATGAATTCAAAATCACTTAGTTAGAGTTAATTTGGAAAAAACTCTGCACTACACAAAGCCTCTGAAATTGCCATTTTCTCTTCTTCAAGAATCAATAGTTTGACCTGATGACAAGGATGGGGGTGGGGGATACAGCCCTTCACTCTATGGTACTAAATGACTAATGTTTTCCAGGTAACATTTGAATTGAGGAAAAGGAGAACTTAGATGGTAACAACTTGACAGAGTTTGAGGAAAAACTGCCATCACACACAAAACAGCCAAAGGTGTTTAACAAGTGTTATGGGCTCCCACCAGCTGCTCCACACGAGGCCTAACACAAGAAGGATGGCTGCAGTTGTGACTCATTTCCCTCTCATCCCACAAGCTTTTCTAACTACTTTTTATTTGGTTTTTCTACTCAATAGCTCCCTCAGGTCTTTCTCCTGTCTCCTCCACTCTTTCCTTGTCCTCTTCAAACCTTCTCTTGTCCCTCTATCCTGTTATTTCCTCTCATTTCCCTCTCATCCCATGAGCTTTTCTAACTGTTTTTTATTTGGGTTTTGTACTCAACAGCTCCTTCAGGCTTTTCTCCTGTCTCCTCCACTCTTTCCTTGTCCCCTTCCAACCGTCTCTTGTCCCTCTACCCTTCTGTCTCCCACCTGGGAGAATCCCAGTTTGCTCCTGCTGTTTTCCTCTCCTCAAGTCCATTCCCAGGCACTTGTAAGTGTGACTGCTCAGCTGTCAAGCAGAAAGGGAAAACCCAGGCATCGAGGGAACCTTTCTGCCTAGGCCTAACCTGAAATAGACTGACATGGGAACAATTAGAAAGCAATTTTATGTAATAAGATGATTTATTCATTAGTACGAGGCAGGGATAAAAGCTTACAGCTGATGAGAGAAGCAGGTTTGTTACAGCTGTCAGCTCCACCAGAAAAATGTATTAGTCATTTAATTTCTTATTTTTTAAAAAAACCACACCAAAAGCATCCTATAATTACGTGTATGTGCCCTTCCCTACAGAAGGAGGCTTTGCACAGAGCTCTTTATTTTCATAATGAAACAGCAACAATTAAAGTGTCATGAGATGACTGGTCTGTCAGCGAGTTGGATCGACCCACGTAGTACCAAAAACCATATTTTTTTAAAAAACATCTAATAGTAAGATACTGGACTCAAAACACCTCTACTTCTCCATAGCAGGAAGGTTAATAAGCATCAGGTACTTCACAAATGCTCTTAGCCAAGAGATCTATAAAAACATTCAGATGGTTTCTCTTCAAGGACAGCTGCTGCATGAACAGCTCATTTCTTTGCAGCTTTCAAAGCAATTTCAGCACAGAAGACTGAGTATCATCATCTAAAGCACTTCCAAAGTTGGCCTTCCAACCCATACTAGGAAGTCCTAGCAATAGAACATCCTGAGCAACATCTGCACCACTGATGACACGTGAAAGAGAACAGGAACCTCAAGGCTTCGGTTCATAATCTCAGATAGTAGTCACAAAGACTCTGTGGAAAACAAAAAGCACTTCATTTTCTCCCTCAGCAATCACAACAGGGCAGGGCAGCACACTCTCCCCCTTGCTGTAGTTTCTAGGCAGAACTCACACAGGATGGAAGCACTCAAAGCCTGTGCCATCGCTGTATCTACCACACAACAACAGGAACACTCTGACCTCAGCAAACACGGATGTGAGCACAGACTCAGCACTTTGTGGGACTGAACTGGCAGAAAAATCAGGCAGAAAGGCCTTTTGTCCAGTGCCAAGTCTCCTGGGTCATTCCACCCTCCCCCTACTTCCCATCTGTCCTCCAAAACATGAAGTGACAAGAGAAGCCCCACAGCAGCATGCTTATCCCAGAAACACCAGTGAAGGTTTATTTTATGCAAGATTCTCAACCTATGTGCTCACCACCAGAGAAGACGACTCCACAATCCCCCTGGGCAGCGCCCCTTTCCAGTGCTCTGTCACCCTCACCATGAAGAAGTTCCTTCTCAGATTGATGTGGAACCTCCTCTGTTCCAGCTCACACTCATTGCCCCTTGTCCTATCACTAGATGCCACTGAGCAGAGCCTGGCTCCAACCTCCTGACACCCACCCTTCATATATTTACAGACATTAATGAGGTCACCCCTGAGTCTCCTCCAAGCTCAAGAGACCCAGCTCCCTCAGCCTCTCCTCATACAGGAGGTGCTCCACTTCCTTCATCATCTCATTGCTCTAAGCTGGACACTCTCCAGCAGCTCCACATCCTTTCTGACCTAAGGGGCCCAGAACTGGACACAATGCTCCAGACGTGGTCTCACCAGGGCAGAGTAGAGGGGGAGAAGAATCTCTCAATCTGTTAATGACCCCCTTTCTGATCCACCCCAGGATGCTGTTGGCCCTCTTGGCCACAAGAGCATATTGTCAGCTCATGGTCAGCCTGCTGTCCACCAGGACCCCCAGGTCCCTTTTCCCTTCACTGCTCTCCAACAGGTCAGTTCCACTCCATAAGCAGTTATGACTTATGGGTTTTTGCTCTTCAAGACCAGGTGTGTGGACTTGCCAACACGCTTCCTTTGGTTTGGCACAGAAATGAGACCCCTCCAAAGCAGCCCTGCTGGCAAAAGCATTGTTGATCAAAATATTTCAGAAACAGTCACCTGGTCTGTGAGGTGCAGAGCATCTGGCTTCTAAGTCAGCAGGTTCTGTGGCAATAAACTGACAAAACAAGTCACATCCTGGGTCGGCAGTGCTGGTGCCCTTCTGCACAGATTAGCTTCATGTGCCTGAGAGTATCCAAACAAAGGACAATTAGTGGGTTCACAGCAGCCCTGAACATGTTAGCCTGAAGATACAGATATGAGTCACAAGCAGGCTCTTTCAGGAAAAGATCAGTACAAACACTTCTGCTCTCTATGTAAAAAGCACTGCTGTTTAAAGGTGCACTGAGGGGGTACTGTATGAAACAGCACAGATACCCTGCAAAACTTTGCACCAAAACAGTTAGAAAAACTGAAGAAAAACCCAACAAAAGCAGGACCATGTGGCGATGGCACCGCAAACAAATCAAGAGAGAGAATTAAGTTACATACAATGCCTTAACAAGAATGTTCTGCATCATTTAAGCGACCTGTTAAAGAAAGTAAGGTTTGAGTAGACACCCCAACAGCAACAGAGAAGCCTTCTGTGCCTCCAGAAGGCACAGAAAGTGATGCAGCCCTGCAAAGTTGCACTCAGAGGAACAACAGCTGTGGGTACCCACACGATGTTTTCACCCACACTGCTCCCCTCTGGGCCAGCAAGGCCATCCACATACTGCTCTTGTTAACTCCCAACACTCATCAACCAAACAGACACTGTAGTAGGTCAAGACACTGACTTAAAATAATCAAGCTACTAGGCACTGGGATCTCATCACACAGGAGTTGCAGAGCCCCGAGTGCACAGCAGAGGAGTGTGTGACACTGGGTCTAAAATGTGATGTTAGGTCATAGGCTGGACTTGATCTTAGAGGTCTTTTCCAGCCCCAGTGATTCTGTGATCACTAAGCCACTAAAGACTGCTGTTTAAATCTGCCTCCACTCTACAGCGCATTTAGACATAAGGACTTTCTTGATGTAAAATCTTTCTCATGAGGCAGGAAGACATGACACAGTGAGAAAGCTGGGACACATGGGAGGGATGAGCCTACTCCTCGAGCTCACTGCCTGTGGTGGACTTAGAGCAGCAGTGCATGCTGTAGCTCAGCTCAGAATTTCTAGGGTCACACCAGATGACTAAAAACATTGCCAAGAGAAACGCTACCCTGAGCACATGGGTGCAGCTAACAGAACAACCTTCATTGCTACTGGCTCAACAAGCAACCTCTGAGAGAAAGGTCACTTCAATTTCTACTTACTCTGTTCAACCAGTGCAAAGAGTGAGGCAGCTTTCTTCCCCTTCTCACCCCCTTGACCTTTGATTTTCAGGTTTCTCAAGAAAGACTAACAACAAAAATTTAATATGAGCTAATGGTTTAAACAGTCTACAAGGTTAATCTCCTTGTAATGCTCAGCTCATCATCTCCTCTAAAAAACAAGTCTACTTGCATCATACTCTGTGTATGATTTTAATACTCCTCCTACCAAGGGCAGCTGAACAAAAGCAGGTGTATTTCTCTGAAGTTCACCTCCCGTTGCTGCTTATTCCTCTACCTGAAGGTAACTGTGACTAGATCATCACAACCACCTCTGCGGCAGCGCCGTCAGATGAGCACCACAGATGGGGAATCAACAACATAACTAACTGCATACGGAAGGAATCCTGTTTTCATCCTTGGGTATCACTTGTGGAAAAAAAAAAAACACAGAGGTATTAATCAGCAGATGGGATTCTGGTAAGCTCTCCAAAAGGGACAAAGTTGGTCCTACTTTGAAGCAGATAGCTGGGAAGACAGGGGCTGCCATACG
This sequence comes from Rhinopomastus cyanomelas, assembly GCA_013400115.1. Classification (NCBI taxonomy): domain Eukaryota; kingdom Metazoa; phylum Chordata; class Aves; order Bucerotiformes; family Rhinopomastidae; genus Rhinopomastus; species Rhinopomastus cyanomelas. Next base: position 169,941 of record VXBP01000003.1, on the reverse strand, counting down.
ACTACTGATGGAAACGCAGCTTCCTGCCCAGCGCCATGACAATTCAGCAGTGGGCTGTGTGTTCTCTGGCAATTCTCCCTCCATGGCAGATGAGACATATAGGCACTGTACTGTAAATAGAATGTTTCCCCACAGGATAAGGCATCTGTGGGTGTTTGCAGCCTTGTACCTAAACAAAGCCTGGCATCTTTCTAGTCACGTACCCGTAACGTTCTGGACACAAAAGACAGTTGCTGCTTGCAGCAAGGCATTCGACAGCTAGCTAAGGAGAACAGGCCTTCCATGCTTGAAAACTGCATTGGAGGTGTACTTTAGGAATTATAAAGCCTTTGCTGAAGACATCCTTGCAGGCAGAAGCTACTACTGCAGAGTGCTGCAGGTCTCTGCAAATGTCAAGCTGTCTTCTGCAGGAAGCAAGTTGTGTGCGTGGCTTCCAATAAAGAGAAAAGGCCAGTCACTTCTTAAGCTTCCTGGGGCTGGAAGTACAGACCCATCTCAATTGCATGCAGTTAACCTTCTTCTGCCACCTGCAAAGGAGAGCTCTAAACCAGATTCCTAACCTTTCAGTTAACCCAATCTAAGGTACTCCATGTTCACACATTCATTCTCATTCAAACCACCTCCCTAAACACTGATGGCTTAAGGCAAAGACAGAACCAAGTAGAAGAACTACTTCACAGTAGTTGCACATACCCATGCTCTTCCAGCCAGACATTTGGGTTCCTACCACACACAGGGGGATTGGACTAGGTGATCTTTCAAAGTCCCTTCCAATCCCTAATGTTCTGTGATCAGAGAAGCAGAGACTTTTTTGCAGTCTGGAGCAAAGGTTTCTACTAAACCATGTCTCTCTTAACTTGTATATAACTTAATGTTTACTTATCTCCTGACAGTAATGGAGGCTTCAAGCTTTCCTAGAGCCACACATTCCAGTGCCCAAATGCTGAATTAGAGTCTCAAATTAAACTACAGACATCAACCATTCAAGGGCCTGACAGTACTTCTGAACTAGCACGCACTTAATTTTAAGCTAACACCGATTGATTCCTGCTAAGGGAGATCATGGAGTCTCCTTCTCTGGAGAGGTTTAGGACCTGTCTGGATGTGTTCCTGTGTGACTGGATCTAGGTGATCCTGCTGTGGCAGGGGGATTGGACTGGATGATCTTTCAAGGTCCCTTCCAAACCCTGATGTACTGTAATTCTGTGAATTCATTCCAGGATTGCTCCGTAAAGGTCCCCGTGCACTGATCTGTGGTGGCAAGTCACCTCCAACAAATGAGCAAATGCATTTCAAAACAAGTGGAACAAAGCATCAACTTTAGGTTGAAGCAGTGGTCATTTGACAAGCTGAATGGTTTAATCAGCATGTGTTCCACTGAAGCACAGGAAGCTGTTTTGCAGATGGAAGAGGGCAGGAGGGACAGCTTTACTACGTATGTGTAGGGACAATCAAAGGTGCCCTCTGTAATACGGCTGGGGTGAGGCAATTCTGCCACCTTACTGTTGAGCTATTTATCAGATGACACTAAAAAAAGAAACTAATAGACTTATGAATCACAAAATGATACTAACAGAAGCAGATGATGAAATCATGACTCAGGCTACTAAGATTACCACGTTCCAAATTATACTACTTGCATTTCTTGTATTTATTCCTTTGCAGCCAGTATCATCTGTAGTTATCAATTAAATAGTCATCCAAAAAGGCATTTCTGAGAGATAAAAATCGTGATGTTGGGCAAAAATCCAAGGAAAAGGCCAAAAGGTTAGCTTTATAAATGCCCTGAAACTTAGCATGAATATTCTAACACCACGCACCAGTCTGTCAGTACACTCCAAAGAAAAAATGGTTTGCAATTCCAGTAAACCAAGCTCTGCATTGAAAACAGAACAGGTTGTCTTCTGGCAAAGGACTGGCCCTCTCAGTTAAAGGACACAGAACAGCTGGAGAGAGTCCTGCGCAGAGCCACAAAGATGAAGGGAGTAGAACACGTCCCTTATGGGGAAACTGAGGGAGCTGGGTGTCTTTAGCTTGGAGAAACAGAGACTGAGAGGTGACCTCATGAATGTTTATAAATATACGAATGAATTTAACACACTGCTGTCCAACAGCTCTGAGATGTTTCTTTCATGTGATGTGTTGGAAACTAGCTGCCCTAGCTGCACCTGCAAATGGCACACACACGTTTTCTCCTTGACCACCCTACATCATCAGGTACAAATCACAGAATAAAATCACAGCGTAGTTTAGTTTGGAAAAGGCCTTTAAGATCAAGTACATTAACCTAACTAACAAATCCATCGCTAACCACAACCTTCAGCAGAGCCTGCCCAAGTAGTTGTTCAGTGCTCTCCAGTATTAACAGGAGTTGATGTCTCTGGGAAGGTAATAACTGCTCAAGAAGAGGTTCACAAACCATCCTAATAAAAGACAGGTGTTATGTTCTGCATGAAACCACTGCTAGAAAAGCAGCATACAAGAACTGTCAGAGGTTTACATCTCCCCTACTCCCTTGCCACAAGTTATTACTATCAACAAGTATCTTGCATGGATAGTGGAATATTTGAGCAGTCTTGTGGAGAAGGGCTTGAAGGTGCTAGCAAATGAAAAGCTGGATCTAACCAAAACAACACGTGCTCACAGCTAGAAAACCAACTGTATCCTGGGCTGCAAGCAGGTCAGGGGAAATGACTCCGGTGAGACCTCACCTGGGGTACTGCATATAGCTCCAGATGGGAAACTGTAGCTGAGGGTCCAGAGGAAGGCCTGAAAAACCTGGAGTGGGGCAGCTCTGCTATGAGAACAGAGTGAGAGTTGGGATTCTTCAGCCTGAGAAAGAGGTTCCAGGGAGACCTTATTACAGCCTTTCAGTATTTAAGGTCAGGAGCTGCCTGTAAGGAAGAGAGGGACAGTCTTTTCAGCAGGGCCAGTTGTGACAGGATAAGGGTAATCATAATAAACTAAGAGCAGATTTAGATTACATTTAAGGAAGAATTTTTTTTTACAACTAGAGTAGTGAAACACAGGAACAAATTACCCAGAGGTGGTAGATGCCCCATCCCTGGAAATACTCAAGGTCAGGTTGGATAAGCTGCTGAGCAACTCAGTAATTGGAGATGTCACTGCTCATCACAGCAGGGCTGGGCTAGAGGATCTTCAAAGATTCCTACCAAAACACTCTGATTCTGTAACTTCAAGTGCATCCAGATGCTGTAAAATTCAATAAGCAAGAACTGATCACTTGCCAAAAAAATTTACACAAAGGTGCAGAGAAAGCCACAGTAGCTAATCCTTGGGGCTGTGGAGAAAGCAAAAGGCAAACAAACAAAAGGCTTCAACAAGGTTAAAGAAAAAAACTTTACAGAAGAAAGACAACAGCTATAAAATCAAATACCAGCTCCAGCTCTTGCTGGCAAGGACAAAGTACAAAAATTACAGGCAGACTGATGGGCTTAGAGCTCAACAGCCTCAACATGAACACGAGCAATAACCAGCCTTCCAAAAGAGGTTGGCATTGCTTTCGTGGAATCATCATTCTGGCATTTACCTCAGGAGAAGGAATAAAAACTGCTGTTAGAACAGCTCTGCATTTCCCAAGAGCAGACTTCAACTTTAAACAGTCACATGAGAAAAAGAAAAGGATTTTCAAATAAAAACCACTTCCAATTCCACTAGATTCCATCTGTATCTCACAGTGTCAAGGTCAGCAAGCTTTTGAGTATTCATCCAGCTTTTATTACAGTCAGCTGAAGCAAAGTATCTTCAATCCATGTGCTCCAAAGGAATTCTCCTGGTTTCTCTCACGAGGGAGACCAAACAAATGCTTTAAAACAGAAAGGGAGAAACTTGAACACAAGTAAATCCTTGAGTTGTGCTGGCTACACACACACACACACGTTTTACCTGACTTTCATGCTGCACAGAGCTTCTTGCCTGTTTGTGCAGTGCTTCAGCTGGTAGGACTCTTACAGCTCGTGACTTAACACAGCATAAACATGTGAAGTGCGCTGCCAACTTTAAATCCTTCTGCTGAACCTCAAGACATTCAAAAGACTGTCTACTAAGTAAGTAACTTTTGTATTCTGCTTGAAGTGTTGCCTTTGTGTGTACTCTACTGCTGCCCTGGCAGGTAGGGGTGCAGGCAACAACTTCACAGAATCATTAGGGATTGGAAGGGACCATGAAAGATCACCTAGCCCAATCCCCCTGCCACAGGAGGATCACTTAACCCACCAGAGAGTACATAAAGCAACACCACTAAGAAATTGCTCATCTGATTTTGCAGGCTCTGGTAACCCCACAACAGACTATCTTTGAGAGCAACAGAGAAACCTTATCACCAGAGTGAAGACAAGGAACAGAAAAGTCCTCAAGAAGTTAGAAACAGAAGCTGCAGCAAAGCATGGAGAACTTGGCAAGTGATGGAGAGGACATTCTAAATGTTCACTCAGCACTTGGAACTGAATACTTGCAACTACATACTGACTGCAAGGCTGTAACCCAGACTTAAGCAGCACAAGGATCACAGGCCAAATCCAAGACACCTGGTAAGTCTGTCACAGAAAAGGGTCCAGCATAAACAAAGAACTGGTGACACCAAGACTGCAACCAACATTTAATTCAAATGGAAAGTCTCACACCCAGACACTTACATGAACCTAAAAGGTACATGTACTAGGTTTCACATGTGAAAATAATCACATTACAGATTGGGAAGAGATTTTTTTAGGTAACACATTTTTTTGATCAAGCATAGACTTCCTCTTTCAGGAAATCCAGAACATAAGCTGAAGGATTTCAGTAGTGTAGTTTAGATTGTATGGATTCTGGAGCAAGAAAAGTGGGCAAGAATTTATTCTTGTAACACACAACACAAACTATCAGGTTAGTCTTCTAACCTCTCCACAGTATTTAACACTAACTGAAGGTAACCTTTTGTTAACAGTGAAAGGCTGCAATCAGCATGTAACAATTTTATGATAAAGTCTCTAAACTGTCTTTTTAACTGATTTCTGTAATGAAAGCATTTATCACAATAAGAGAAAGTAGTGCACAAAAATATTACCAAAGGTTCTGCTATCATTATTACATGCACATCAGAGAAATTAAAGAAAAAGAATCATTTAACAAAGAAGACCATTAAGCATCTTCCATGCTATTATACATAAAACAACTCACTGGTGTAAGGACAGAAAAAAATCAAGTCTATCATCAGAGGTGGACCTGCCAAGTTGGTATCTTCTGTGCACCACAAACTGATTATTGTACCCAAGAGCTTCCCAATTCCCCTGGTGCTGCTTATCCCAACTACTTACTCAGTTTTTCTTTATCTGACAGCGTGTAGCTTCACTAAGTCCTCTACAAAACACTAGTTTGCCAACAGTACTGTCCAAGAGCAACACCCAGAGGCTCAATAGATCACTGCAGCAACTCTGCACATGTTGATGGTTACTTCTGGGAAAAGAGGAAAACCTTCCCAAACATAAGCAAGTTTCCTGTAAAAACAGAGCTGACAAAAACATTCCTTCAACAGTAATGTTTACAGCTAAGTGTTGCAGGCAAACAAACCTGTTGTGAAAAAAATCACACCTTTACAGCTACTACAAACAATGTTTAAGAACTGATTATGTATACCCACACGTGGGCAGAGCAAAGAGGGGGTGCGTGTACAGAGAGGATTCTGGTTGGCAGCATGGCAGCAACTACAAGGGTGCCTGCTCTCCAGAAAGCCTACTTTCTCTTTTCAAAGGCATAAAGAGAGAAGAGCAGCTCCCCATTTCTTTTCAAAGCTGTGTATACTGACAGCAGTTGTTCTCCAAACACAAAGGTAAAACCTCAGAGCAACTTTAAGATGAACATGTTCTCTGGAATTACAGGCGGAAAACTGGACAGAAAAACAAGTCACTTTAAATTTCATCTGCAAAAGCCTACATAAAAGACAAAGCAAAATGTTGACCAACTTATAACACAATGAGCAATGTCACATTTATACCCCCAAACACTTCTTTAGAAAAAAGCTTACTTAAAATGCAGAGAAGGCTGTGTAATCAAAATACAAGTGAACCTTTTGTGTTTAGAGATTTCACTTCAGGATCATCACTTCAAAACCAAACAGAAGTCTCAATCAAACACCTCATGGAAAAAGTTACTCCTCTACTGAGGATATTCTCTGTTCTCCATGGTAAACCACGTTTTTCTCCTCATTTGTCTCATCAGAACCATGTTATTCCCATGGGTCACACTCTGCACCTGGTTGTGGTGAAACTGGAATCACATCAACTCCAAGAAAGCAATCATCCCTCAGCACCTCCTCAGCTGTCAGTCGGTTACAGCAGAACAAATTCAGGAGAAGAGATTTAACTTTATCATCCTACAGAGAGAGAAGGATTACATCAGGTAGCAAAACAAACTCTATTACAAATAACAACCAAGTATTCCCTGAACACATCTTGTATGGCCTTAGGGCTTGAAGCTCTCACAAAAGACTGTACCATAACATGGTCAGCAACACTGGACAGTCACAGCACTCACTACCAAGAAAGTAAAAGCAAATGTTCAGCACCAGGTCTGACCATCTGGTGCCAGCAGACAGCACAGAAGAGCCTGACTAGTTATGCATTGAAATACCAATTCACTGAACTACTATTTAGAGAAATACTGAACTTTCTACTGAAAAGGGACAGAACAGGTGCCATTCACCTGCCACAACCTTCTCTTTTAATTTTTGTCATGTTGCTTTATCTCTCTCTACAAGAGCATTGGAGAAAAACAAGCGAAACCAAAGCAATGGGCTTTAAATCAACAGCAGCTGTTTTGCTATTAAACCATCACTTACACTTAGGCTCTTGGATTTATCAGGAGGGGATTACGTGCCTAAACACTTAGGACATTAACAGTGCCAGATTCTGCACACAGCTGCTACACATGTGCATAAACATCAGCTGCTGGGGAGGGAAGGACAACACATTGAGTTTGGACATGAGATCTGCAAGACAAAAAGCTAAAAAGCTGCTCTAGAGATCTAGATCACCAGAACTCAATGGGAACAGAACCCTTCAGTTAGAAGGCTGGCTTGTTCAGTCTCCAAACTATCCATCCCACTGACAACAGTCACTAAACAGCAAAGCACCACACCTGTACAGTTCTAAACTATCCTCATTTCACCCATCACGGTGATGCAAAGGAATTACACAATTTGAAAACAAACAGGTAGACTATTTCTAATCCTCCCATTAATTATCAGTGACAATGAAAAATTAGCCACTCCCCAAATTAACAAGATTCGAGTGAAAAGGTGACATCTGAAAACTTGCACTTCCAGGCATAAATAACTTCATGATGTCTACACAACATTTTAAACGTTCAGTTAAGAAAACACTAGTTAAGAAAACCCAAACATGCAATGAAATACAGGAGTGAACTATGACTCTGCACCTCCTCTGTCAATCCAGAACGCAGGCATTTAAAAATCTTGAAAAGCTCTGAACTTGTATATTTATATTTCACCATGTTATCAAGTGTCTGACAGCACGTTTCCCCTTCTTACCACCTCTTGTGCCAAGGAAACTCCATAAGGTATATTGTTGTAGGATGATGTTTCATCATGTTTAATCTCACTTTAAAAGAAAGGGGGTGTTGGATCTGGATGATGGTTCCTTCCTACTCTGAGTAACTGATTCCAAGGCTTCTCCAGTCAGGTGAGACTGCTGTGGCAGGGGGATTGGACTAGATGATCTTTTGAGGTCCCTTCCAATCCCTTATGACTCTCTGATTCTAACAACTGGGTGCTGAAACACAGGGAACACTGGAGTCTGACACTGTTAACTAAGTGGCCACAAGTCTCTCTCTAAATTTTGCTCTTCTTCCACGGTTATCTAGCATTAATACCCGTTTTAAAGTTTACAATCGCTTTCCTTTTGCCACAGGAAACCAACACAAAATTTACTAGTTGCCAGCACACAATTCCTCTGGGTATGGGGCTGAGAAGGAAAGAAATTACCAGCCTGTCAAGAGCCCACAGATGGGCCTGGAGATTAATTCTGAATAAGCTGATTATAGATAAAGCACTTAAAAGCAAAATAGATTTTCCCCAAGAACTGGGACAAGGATTAACAGCCAGTGGTCTAAAAGATTGCCCAAGACATAGCTGAAAGATATTTATTAGTGTTACACTTCCTAGTAAGCCCCTCGTGTGCGGTGCTGCGCGCTGCAGGCAGCACAAGCTGCTTGCCAGCCGACTCTGATCGCTGGTGCACGTGCAAGCACACACACCCAGGATGAATCCCTAAAAACTGCCCACAGTAACATATTGATTAGGATTGTATTACCTGACAAGGCCACAAATCAAATGCTGCTTCTTTTCACCAGGGAAAAAATTCTACAATTTGCTCTTATTAAAAATTTTAAAAATAATTAATCCTTGCTAAGAATAATAATGGCTAAATTAATTAATTGTCTTTGAGAAAAGCCAGCTGTTTGCACTCTGGAAGATATCTTATACAGGAGAACACAGACATGTGAAAGGCTGAAGGAGCTGGGTCTCTTGAGCTTGGAAAAAAAGACTGAGGGGTGACCTCATTAATGTCTATAAGTATGTGAAGGGTGGGTGTCAGGAAGATGGAGCCAGGCTCTGCTCAGTGTCATCTAGTGATAGGACATGGGGCAGTGGGTGTGAGCTGGGACAGAGGAGGTTCCACATCAATATGGGAAGGCACTTCTTCACCCTGAGGGTAACCACTGGAATGAGCTGCCCAGGAGGTTGTGGAGTCTCTTCTGGAGAGATTTAAAACCCACCTGGTCACGTTCCTGCATGACTAGCTGTTTCTATTCTGTGCATGCTACTTAGAACTACCCAGTCAATTATGAACACTTTCTTAATCCAGCTCTTAAAACAAGTTGAAAATACTGATTGACCACCTCTAAACAAGAGCTGCCTAATCTTCCCCATCTGACAATTAACATACCATGACAACATTCTCCATCTCAGGCGTTCCATCTTCTTTTATGTGAAACTCCTGGTTTTGAACACAAAGCTGTAAAGAAAAAAAAAGATTCATAAACATAACACTGGTGGGTTTCTTCCCTCCATTTTAACAAAAGCACACATCAGACAGTCAAGGAGACCCAGGTTTAAAGTGAAAATGGATTGTGAAAGGAAAATGCCAGGGAAAGGCATGTTTACTCATTTCACAGTAAGGTAAAACACACAGAGCTCAAGTTCTCCTTAAACAGAAAGGAAGGGGAAAATACTACTGGAAACAGCTAATAGGAGATCAAAATAAATCTACTTTTTAAAACGTGTCTCACAATTCATATAGCCCAAGTTATATGTTTCATTATGTGATTGTCTAGAGAAATGCTGAGGGTTGCATGTGCTCTAACAAACAAATGTGAGTCCTACACCAGCAAGCAAAGTCAAATTTCCCTGCTCTTTACTACTGTCAAGAACTGTGCCTGACTACGACCTTCCGAACCCTGCCTGCAGGTTAAGCTGAGGTAAAGGTAAAAACCTTTTTTCTAGAACAGATGAAGTTAAACAGTGGTACTGGAAATGTTCTAACTATCCTGTACCACATTAATAAGTTATAAGCTTCTGTGATATTAAGCTATACTTTAGTTCAAGTATTTCAGTAGAAAAATTTCTTAATTTGAAGCAACTGCTCCCTAAATTTGGACTAAAACATAACAAAGAGTGACTTTCATATGTTGGCTTCATCTCCTTAGCGCAGGTCACTGACAGTGGCTACCTATCAACTTGTAGTTAGTCTCTATTGGGAAGCTGTGCTATAGCACAGAAGGGCCAGGCTCTGCTCAGTGTCATCTAGTGATAGGACAAGGGGCAATGGGTGTGAGCTAAAAGATAGGAGGTTCCACATCAATATGAGAAGGAACTTCTTCATGGTGAGGGTGATGGAGCTCTGGAAGAGGCTGCCCAGGGGGGTTGTTTGTGGAGTCTCCTTCACTGGAGACATTTAAGACCCACCTGGATGTGTTCCTGTGTGACTTGGTCTAGGTGATCCTGCTGTGGCAGGGGGATTGGACTAGATGATCTTTCGAGGTCCCCTCCAACCCCTAATGTTCTGCAATACTCAAAACAATTTTGGAGCTGACAGAACTCTCAGTGTTTCCCAGAAGACCCCCCAAGTACCTGGAGTTCCAACCGGTAGTCAGTCAACTAGTTTCAATATACCAACTACTCAAGCAATGTCAATGACTGGGAACATCAGCACTTGCTGGGTAGACTGAGGCTTTTCAAGTCTGAGAGAGTTGAAGTTTTCCCATTCCAAACATACAGCACTGGCACCCCAAACTGAGGAGGCAGCAATACAGTGCCAGAAGACAAAACGAGCACTTATTTTGACAAAACAGCTGAATGCAGAACTCGGGGGATGTTTATAAGTCTGCTCAACTCCCATAATATTTCTACTAGAAACTTAGAAGCCAAAACATACCCAGAAGAGAAGACAGCCATAAGCATACATGTCAGAGGCTGGAGAAGCCAGCTGTCCCTTTCTCAGTTCAGGAGACAGTAAGCTCAGAGCACCGACAACCATGGTGTTTGCAGCAGCACGTTGATTCTGTGGGGGGAAAAGTTGTACCTGTAACATCAGTCACGACCAACAGCACACTGAGGCAGACCCATCTCCCCCTCCCTTTTAATGTGTCACACAACTTCGACACCAAGTTCTGTTCTGTCCTAGACCAAAACACAAAAATCCTCTTTTACTGATTAAAGTAAGCAGTGCATAAAGAAAAAACAAGACTGCACTTATGATCTGTAGCTGTTATAGAAAAATAAAGACAGCAGGTTTCACTCTATACTAGAATGATTACAGCCAGTAACACAGCAATTAATACAATTTCAAAGCATCTCCAATCAGAAGAAGAAAAATTCTTTGCCAATAGCAAGCCATTTGGCACTGTTCTGATAACTTTAGGTCTACCAGCTTTGCTATGCTTTCCCACCTACACTCATTAATTCTGGATCTCCCTCCTCCAAGATTAGATCTTATTTACAAGAAATTCAACAAGAATCAAACTGCTCAACTATATTCAGAATCTGAAAAAAAAGTACCATGGTTAAGCACGATGACTATCAATAAAGCTTTTGAACAGCACAGCTGTCTGCTTTAATAAACAACTCTGAACAAAGGTCACTAAAGGATTTTTTCTTACCTCTGATTTTGTGAAATCAAAGTCTCCAACAATTCCTCGGTTTCGACTCACAGCAAAAACATTATTTCCATGCAAAGATCCATGTACTATATTACCTTCATGCAAGGACTGCAGACCTTGGGCCACTCCTCTCATCACTTCCAATGCCTCCTAATGATTTGTGTGTTTGTCACAAAGATGGATGTGGAAAAAACAAGAGCAAAAAAAACAAGAGTATCAAGTAAGTTTCTACCCAGAACAAAAATCCCCTTCAAGATTCAAACACAACATTCATGCCAATTCCTTTTTATGAAGCATAGATTTATTCCCAGTAAGATTATTATGGCTTGGACAGAAAGGGAGGGCACAATAATTAAGCCACCAATTAACAAATAACTAATATGAAAAATATGAGGGGAAAAAACAAAATCACATGAGACTCAGATCTTTACAAACAAAATTAAACCCTAGAAGTCTAAGCAGTTATACTTACCCCTAAAGTTAAAGGTGTATCAGCCTGTAAAGCTGTCAAACTTGCTCCTGGATAATACGGGACCATTAAATACACCAAAGGGTCAGACTGGAAAACAGATTGTTTCATGTATCAGGAACATGGGGAAGTATAACATGCACTAGATGAACTCATTTCTCTCATGTTACCATCTAGACAGTTTAGATAAACTCAGAAAGGAAATAATTCAATATTCCAATTTAAAACAAGCAAAACTTTATGGTCCAACTGCAAGTCTTTCAGTGTAAACTAGAAATCAAGATCATCAGCTGGAAACTTGCCTTGCAGAAAAGAAGGAACAACAGTTGCAATAATCCAGACTTCTCCTTCTGTTGATGCCAAATCTTGTGATACTTGGCAACTCTTTCTATCACTGTGGCTTCTGAGCTTACATCTACAGAGTAGCCCTTAAAAGCAAGACAGATAGTCAAGCCACAACATTATTGTATTAAGTAGGTATTTTAAATTAAATATATGCTGTTGTTTGCCAGCAAAAAGCTTAACACACAACTCAATTCCAACTGTAATAGAGTGGTCCTGTATTTTCTTACTAACTTACACAAAGTCTCTAATGACCAAACAGGGAGCTACCCTTAAATTAAGATCTAAATAAGCTAAGACAGAAGCAAGAGTAATATTTACAAACTCTGCTTCTCACACATTAAGTTCCCCGATTTCCCCACTGATAGCAGACAGAGAGCAAAGGAAAAGCAACAGTTCTTGATCTTTCTCAGTGAAATCATCAGGAAGACAAACCAGCAACAGGAAACAGAACAAAAAGTTCAACACATACATTAAAAAAAAAGCAGAAGTAGAATGGAACCACTGTTCACTATTGCAGTACTCAACAACAGCAAGGGGGGAAAAAAGAATGGGTAAGCAACCTAGAAGCAATTCAGAAGAAATACAACACCACAGGTTCTACATGCACCAACAGAAACATCTGCCATCAGAAACGGGCTGTTAAACACAGATGAAAGAGCAGCAGAGTTCAGAATCAGCATGTTAGCAGGCCACAGCCTCACCTGCAGCACTAACTGAAAGGCAGCAGCATCATCATTACCTTTAAAAGAACCTTGTGGCCCTGAATTTCTGCACATACTAAAGGTCGCTTTGTGCTCAGTTCCTTTATGGGCACAGCATCCAAAATGTCTCGCTCCAGGCTGCAGGTCACGAGCCCACCCGAGTTCTGAAGCAGATGCACATGCAGATATCCAAGGTCAACACATGGCATTTAACAGTTGGAAACATCTAGAGGCTTCAAACTAGCTCACCTCAACCAGCAAAGCACCGATCACACATGTCAAAAAGCTAAGCATTTGACACCAAGAGGATGGTCGTGATGAGGCAGCTAATGAAATGCTTCCCTTGAACATTCAGAAGAGAAGGAAGACCACAACAGACAGTGCTCAGGGTGCACGTTCCCTAAAAGAACACAGCCTGTGCAGAGCTCTGTTCATGCATAGCCCCAACACTGCTTAAAACAGGAGCTGATGGCATTCAAACACAATCTCTGCTCACCATGTAGTCTAGAATTCCTGCTTCTGGATAAAGTAGTGGTAACTCAGGGAACCATTTCTGTACCAAGTAAGCAAGCTTCTCCTAAATGAAGGAAACAAGTCTCACAGTTTCAGGTCACTGGTTTCTGACACACATAAATATAGACTGACACATGCAATGTGTACCCAGGACTGTCAAATATACCTTGACCATGACTGTACCCCCTTCAACATCATCCAAAGGAACACTGCTATTTGTAGAAATAGAAAGACAGAACACCACACACAATCACACAGAGCATGAATACAGCAGCTCAGCACAAATACAACAGCTCAGCACAGACTGACTCCTTTAAATCTGTGGGGTGGGCAGCGTTACGTCCTCAAACAACTCATGCACCGCCACAACACACACTTCTCCATTTATCTACAAGAAGAGCACTTCCATACTGGTAAGTGAAGGCAGACAAATCAAGTAGTTACACAGACTAGGCCAGAATCACATCCATCTCCAGACCCCACAGAGCTGTAATGCTGCAAGGTAACTACCGCACGCAAACTCTGACGAGCTGCTACTACTACCACTCGCAAGGCGATAGCTTCCAATTCTTCCCTCCATATAGAGGACTTGGAGAAACTGATCTCCACCTCAGAACAAAACCCTTTTTAAACCTAATCATAAGGTATCAGTTCCCCTTCTTGCAAGTATTACTCTTTCTTCAGCAACTAAGCTTACATTTTCACTTGCAGCTCTCCCGGGTTAAGAACTTCACTCCTCAGGGAGGAGGGAAGAGGGGGAAGGTCTGATGAAACTATGTTCAAATGGAGATAGAAGTCATCAGTCACCATGCCTCCTCCCAAAGTTTTCACTAAAAAACATTCAACGCTATAAAAGTCATGGGTTTTTTTTTAATTTCACCCAGAGCATATATTAAAGCAAGAGAAACAAAGATGTACCTCATGCATGTTTATTTTCTTAACCTGCCTAATACTTACATATTCTTCTTGTTCCTTGGATATTTCATGAAGAATCCTGTTTTGCAGATCAGCAATTTCCTCTCTTATTCTTCTCATTTCTAACGCATTGTAGTCATCAGACTGCATTAGGAATAATAAAGTGTAATTCTCATTCTGCTATGACACCAAACAGCAGCAACCTACTACCACCAGGGTTAAAAAACCAGCTTCCACATCACACTTCTGGAGTTGAACATATTCTCCAATGAGTATTTTACTCAGCTTTCTGGAAACTCAGAGAATCTCTCCAAACATAATCACTGAGAAAGGTGTTTCCTTAATTTATGTGACAGACCAAACACTCCAGCCCCATACCTACTCGTTTCCCAAGTTAGAGGTTTTTAATTAGCTGAACACATAATCACAACAGCAACATCATTCACCTACAGGCAATGGCAGGTTCCATAATTCATTCATGTTTTTCTGCCATAAGCATGTCGTTCTCGAAGAACCCTGTTCTCAATGGGTCTCATTTCTATGTCTCATTTCAAATCCCTCAGAAGCTTTCAGCCCCTTCACAATACTTAGGAAAACATATGGGGGTCCTTTCTTTCCTTAAGCATCATCAGCAAAACTACTGTGTGATGACCACCCAAACAGTCCTGAGGCTGGGATCTTATTTATATTCTTTGGACTTCTCTGAGGGGTAGTGATGACCCTGAAAACTAGAACAGATGTTCATCTCTGTCACCAAGAGGGGAGGTACACACACTGCTAACAAAGTACAAAAAGTACTTGCACAGACACCCCAGTAAGAAGATCTTGACAGAAACACTCATGCTGTGAACAGTGACATTCACAAGAGCCACTCAGTTAAAAACACAGAACCACAGCTGGGGACTGAAACTGCCTCTGCACCCACTTTTCAGTAGTTTTGGGGGGGTTTTTTAAGTAATGATCTTAGGGGGCTGTACAACTTCTGCAGTTAAAAGCAAAATTCAAGTTATGGAAAAAACCTACTTTTACTTAGTTACCCCTTAGTTGGAATATTTACATGTGTTTCTAAACCAGTTAAAAGACAACTGAAACATTTGCATACTTCCTCCAAATTGCTCTTTTCAACCAGCTTCCACCTTAACTGGGCCTTCAGGGTTTTCACAAGTTTCTTTATTGACATTAAGTTGTCAACACTGGGTCGTCTATTCAGCCATTCCTCAACATGTTTCATGAACTAGAGGGAAAAAACAAACAAAACACAAATACAACAAAAAAGGAAATCCAAGTGTCCAGGCACTGCATTTTCATATGCTTTAGTCCAAGGCATCAAGAGAAACGGCCTGAAGCTCATCCAAAATCAAGTTTTCAGTGCCTTTCAGCACAGAAGAGGGTGTATATTGTTTTTTATTTTGATAATGTTAACAATTGGCCG
Source organism: Rhinopomastus cyanomelas (assembly GCA_013400115.1). NCBI lineage: Eukaryota > Metazoa > Chordata > Aves > Bucerotiformes > Rhinopomastidae > Rhinopomastus > Rhinopomastus cyanomelas. The sequence goes on along the minus strand of VXBP01000003.1, from coordinate 154,388 downwards.
GAAAACCAACACTCTACTCAAAGCCCAATCCCCCCAACTGACACAGTATTAATTTATAATGAATGCAGAGATTTCAGCTTCCACAACTTTTTTAAATTATCTTTGTATTTAAATGAAGTTAAACACTGGCTAAGGTACTGCAAGACTCATTCTTTAGCTTTAACACCTCCAGTTTTTCATCATCAACACACCCCCTGATTTTTAAGGGGACATCTTTCAAAAAGAAATGTCAGAAAAGAGTCTCAAACTCACCTCGATACTGGCCAAGCACCTCTTCTGTATGACAGTGATGATGTTCTGCTCCTGACAAACTTCATGCATAACTTTATTGTACACACGCATTATGATTCCCTTCTCGGCCTCACTGTGCTCCTGGATTTAATTCAGATTGAGGATGGTTGAGCAAGGTTGAGGATGAAGGTCCATCTTCATTTACACACACCAACATTTAAGACTTAACACCTTTACTGACAAACTTCATCTTTAACAGATAAAATTAACTTCCAGATGCTTTTCCCTAAGTGCTCCTAAAAGGCAGTTAGCACATCTATGAGTTCACCCAAGAGTTTCAGTACAATAAACACTGGCATTTCTATGCAGGAGTCCAAGTTCATATTCCATGTGCTATCCAAGACATCTTTAAGGACAGCACTTAAATAGGTATAAATCATCAAATCCTTCAATCACTCCTCTAAATGAGTCACTGGTTCTATGACAGAGAGGAGTCACAAGCAGACTGAACTACTGGTTTGTTGTTAGTATGATGCTGTATGACAGGACAAGCTCAACTTGTGCTGACATGACCATTCTCTGTTAGAGTAGGGACTCTGATGGCAAAGACAGTGCAAGTACCTCAGACAGCCCCAAAGGGGAACTCCAGACCTGAGAGTCTGACCTCAGTGCCAGGGAAAACTATGGAGCAAGTCACCTTGAGTGCCATTTTGTACCATAACCAGGCAATCAGGGTTAAACACTGCCTAGAAAGTCAGACCCAAAGAGTTACAGGGAATGGAGTCAAGTCCACATGGCACCTCGTCACAAGTAATGTTTCCCAGGGCTCAGTAACTGGAGCCACTCATGTTTAGTATCTTTATTGATAATTTGAATTAGGGGACAAACAACTAAGTTCCTGTTAGGCAAACCTGTTCTCTGACTGCTGCCTGGAAAGCACACTCTCTTCTCTCTGGGAGATCAACCTGTGTGACTCTCTATCACTTTTCCATGAAAAAAGATGTTGCCTTATAGAGAATAAACTCATTTGACACATTAAGAACAGGTTTAAATTTAAATCAAAGATGTATAAAATATATTGAATTCTTGAGCCAGCAGACATCACTAGAACTCACATTTAAATCCATTTCCAGTTCTTCATTAATAGCCAACTCAACCTTTTTGAGAACTTCATCTGCATTGCCAACCGCTTCCTCTATATCTGAAGAGGTTTCTGATGTCAGGTCAAAACACTTCAAAGAGGAAAAATAATAATAATTAAGTCAGCTTTACAACTGAAAGCAAGAAATATGCAGAGAACAAAACCTAGCAAGAAATAATCTCATCTAGATTTTTATCAGGTCTCACCTATAACTGCCTCACACTTGAATGACTTAATAACAGAGCTAAGATTCACCAGGTAAGAAGAAAGTTGATTCCTGCCTTGCTTTGGTCCTATTTTCCTAATCTCATTTTGATTTTTACCAAAACAGTAGGTTGAATCCAAATCCCTCTCTTACTGAGTTTCATATCAAAAAATCAACACACACAATGCCCACAACAATACAGAAGATGCTCAACACAGCACTACTGAATAAGCCCCATGTGTTTCCACAGAAGCTGGAAAACTTAGATTTAAAATACAAGAAACAGCTATGACAGAAATCATTAAGATTATCTAATCATTACAGTGAATATTGTTTTCAGGAAAGTTGTTATTCAACCTACAGAAGAGATTTATACATTGGCACCCAGAACCGAAATGAAAATGAGGTCCTGGATTTATCATACAGAAGGCACACACAGAATATAAGACTGCAAATCCCATCTTGTTCATTCACCTACCATGCACAAGTACTCCTGCAAAGATGGGGAAAACATTATACTGCCCTAACCTTAAAGGAGCTGAAAGTAAAAATGTTAACAGTGCAAATTCAAACAGTAAGCTGCTCCCCTAAGTCTGGAGTTGCAGACTGGAAAAGGAGCAATCCAGGCCATGAAAACTTCCTTGCCTGTCACTGACCCCTTTCCTAGTCTAGAGTCTAAAGGACACTACATGAGATTAACCTGGCTCCAGAATGGAGAATCTGTTTAGAATAAGGAGAGAGGAAACACTTAAAAGTGCACAACTGCTCACATTCTTTTTTAAAGAGACACAGACATTAGAATAACTACATATCAAAAGCTGAAATTCTTAAAATTAATAAGCAAAAGTTTTTCTTGGTGTGCCTACCAGTGTTCTACCAAATCACGTCAGAAGTCTGTACACTTCCTGTGCCCCTGGAATGTTTCCAGAAAGTTCAGATTTCAAACAGGTAAACCAAAATTCACCACCACAACAACAAGCTCCAGATAATCACACATGCAGAACACCACTCTGAGCTGCACCCAGCAGGCACAGAAACCCACCCGCAGGGTTTGTTTGCCCCCTCCAATAACCAGTGTGATTATAAACATCTGCATATAATTATATTTATTCATTAGCACACCACACATGGCAGGCACAAGTCTACACTGCTGCTCAACAGTGTTTATCATCAGGTCAGCAAATACTCCCTCTCCTAACAGTGTCTGGCCACAGTAAATGCTCTAGGTAAAAATGAAACTCGGGCAGAAAGCCTGTTCGTCTGCGTGAGTTATGTACAGTTCATGTGGGCCAACACACACTGGGAAGATCAGGAAATCTGGGCCTGCAGAACAGAGGGAGAGCAGCTTACAGTCTTCTCATGAAGATTAAGAGCCCAAAACTGAGCAAGGATGCAGATATTAAACAGAGGCAGGAAAGGTACAAAGCCACTTCCCCACTTCACACTTTGTTTACAAGCAGAACTCAATGGCTGGTAACCCACTTCTGCCACCAACATCCTCTGAAGACAAGTAACAGGGACTCTATGTAAATGCTACAAACTTCCTACTGCTCCAACAGAGACACAGGATCAGAATGGTATTCCACAAAATATTACAGAGCATGCAAATAGAACTGGGCAATTTATTTGCCTTAATTCTCCATACTCAGCATTTTAACAGGAAGAAAATACATTATACATTTCTCTGCAAGATAAATCACCCCAGGTCAGACTAGATGCTTCCTTGATGGGATTTTTCATTGTCTCTTTCAGCAGCATTTATGCACTAGAACCTTCAGGAGTTTGAAGTCTCTACCCAAAGGCCACCTGGAAGGACTAACTAAAGCATTCCAGGCACACAATGAACAGAGCACACCTACACTGACGTTGAACTCACATGGAAGTCCTAATCTTTATACAAAAGGTATCTTTTCAAAAGCCCTGGCTGACCACAAAAGTACACTAAGAATAAAGGCAAATTAACACACTTGGTGCCTGTCCCTCAACACCAACGCACTGTCATTTACTGGCCCTGCTCATATGCAGAACAAGCTACTAATGCCTATTCTGAAGCTCAGTTACACAGGTCATACTTAATCTTTTTAACCAACAGGAGGGATTAAGTGTTCACCTTACCTTTAAGACATCACCAAACCAGGCAGCAAGAAAGTGCAAAGCTGCATCCGTAGCTCCTCTGACACCAATTAATTTATTCATTTTAGCACTCTTCCATTCAGAGAACTGTTCAAAAACTTCCTCAGAGTCATCAGCTTCAGAAACTTGGCCATACTTCACCTCCAGAGAAGCAGACAGCTCCTGTGCATCAAGTGAATCAAAAAAACAGGTTTACAAACCAGAAGAATTTTGTGACAGTACACTAGATATGAAAACCAAGACACTAGACACAGGAAAAAGCTGGCACTTCTGCTGGTATAAAACTGTTTCTACTAAAAAAGCATCATCCTATGTCCAGTCTAGTATATTTTGTATTTCACTTTTCTCCTGAACCTAGTATCACAGAAACACAGACCATTAGAGACTGGAAGTGACCTTGAAATATCATCTAGTCCAATCCCCCTGCCACAGCAGGATCACCTAGACCAAGTCACACAGGAAAGTAGTAGGATGTCTACAAGAAAATGCAACACAGAAAAGGATGACACTAAAATCAGAGTCTGATTTTTCACTCCAAAATATGGAAGGAAAAGGCACCACAAAAAGCTTAACAGGTCCTAAGAAGTTATTTGCTTTCTTGTTTCTTCTTCCCTACAGACTGGAATGTAAATGTCATAGTCATTAGGATAAAGAGTAACGTGGGGTTCAATTTGGAACATTGCTCAGACAAATGAGGAATTTTAAAAGCAGAAATCAAAGTCAACTTGTATTAAGACACCTAGAGGGTGTTTCTGGACGATGATACGATGCACTATCCATGGGGCAGAGGAATCATGCTTACAGATCTGGAGCTAACACACAAAAGCTGAAAGCAGCTCATGTACTAGCTTGCTTCAGCACAACTTTCCCCTTAGCATGACTCTTAAGCAGTGCAGTATTCTCACTTGGAAAACATGGAGCTCACCAAGTGTTTTTTTGCAGCCAGTTGGACCTAGCTGCAGCTGAGACTGTTTGAATTTGTTTGTAGTGCAGGCCAGCAACAGCTCTCACTGGAAGGTATAAACCCCAACACAGAGAAGGTGTGCAATGCAGAAGAGAGGTTTGCAGTACACAGTCTCAGTGAATGTTTCCACACTTAGAGGACAGCACAGCACAACTTCAGCTTCTACAAAATCATGACCAAAGTTCTCAATGCTACTGCACAGAAACTTAGTTCTGTTCCCTATTCCAGAAAACTATGTAGACCTTCTAGCTCTTCATACAAGAGAAGATCATCACCACAGGTAAGCTAAAGCACAAAATTCACTTACTACACCTAGCAGCACCTCACTACCCCTTCAAATTTTCCACAAAAAAGTTACTAACATTTCACTGCAGTTCAATCATCTAGAAAGTGCTTAATGCCTACCACCTAGTGGATTAGCACAGCACAACCTTTAAGCACACACAAAACAGAAAGACCCCCCTACAACTTCACTCTGTATCCTCACAGGGCCTCTAGTAACTAAAAGCTATTAAATGCTATCCCCATCCAGTATCTGCTCTATAAATACTCCAACCTGCATATAAGTAAGTGTATCTGAATGTCTTTAAGTGGCACTGAAAAGTAATTCCATCAGAAACGGTCTAAGTAATTCCATGAAAATGTGAATACTTCAGTTTAGTAACAGGGATCAAACCTTATACAAACTTATGTGCAGCCTGCAATCAGGGTCTTTTTTCTAAGACCCAAATCTCATTCATCTGTGGAGAAACACATCCCAGGAACTTTAGGGATTGGCAAAGACCTCAAAAAGACAGTCTAATTCAATCCCCTGCCAGAGCAGGATCACCCAGACCAAGTAGCAGAGCAACATACCCAGGCGGGTTTTAAACAGCTCCAGAGGAGGAGACTCCACAACCTCCCTGGGCAGCCCCTTCCAGTGCTCTCTCACCCTCACCGCGAAGAAGTTCCATCTCATATTTCTATGGAGCCTCTTATGCTTTGTGAAGGCCACCACACACAGTACCACAACAGAAAAGCTGCTGCTCACATCCAGGTCCTACATATTATTTCTAGAGGCAAACTATTAAGATCTAAGACCACTATCACAAATAACACTGAGAACTAGAGGTGTCAGATGTTCAGCTTAACACCAAAGTGTTATCTAAATCTTCATCTGCTGCTGTCAAGGCCTCCAACTATAAAATATTAAACCTCTGAGAAACACCCTCTTAGGTTCTCAGTGTTTGATATTAGTTATCAAAACCGATAAAAGCAATCTCCTTACCTGTAATGTTTTTGAGCGCTCCGAGAGGAACAGTTGATTCACTTCCAAAATTAATTGTTCCACTGCTGAATACAATTTCTGCTGCACCTCATCTCTCTTCATAATCAACTCATCTCTTACATTCTGTGCAGAAGGGGGGGGGGGGAAATAATCAGTCAAGCAGCTCAGATCCAAACTCCACACACAGAACATGGAATGTGATTCAAAAACGAATTCATCTCTGCAAAGTATGAGCAGCACTAGACATGCCTGACTAGGAACAAGTCAAAGTAGATTCTGGTTTTAGCCTCTACTCCTATGACGTGGTCACCCTGCACAAACACATGGATCATTGGGCATTGGAAGGGACCTCCATGGGTCATTATATCCAATGTCCCCTGCTCAAGCAGGATTATAAAACCTAATACACAGAAGCACATTCAGATGGGTCTTAAAAGTCTCCAGAGAAGGAGACTCCACAACCTCCCCGGGCACCCTGTTCCAGTTGCTCAGTCTCCCTTACAATTAAGCAATTTTTCCTCATATTGAGATGGAATTCTTATGCTCCAGCTTACACCCATTGCCCCATGTCCTATCACAGGACATCCTCAAGGCCCTCTGCTGAACTCCTTCACTATCCCTAACGCAGCATCCTTTACATGTAAAAGCAGGACTACACTACCAGACAATGAAAAAAAGTTACTGCATGACTGATGGCAACAGTGGAAGTCTTAACTACCAATATAAACTTAACATGTCCTAGCTGTCCTGCTGTTTGTGATTGTACTGGAAAAAACAGATTCTGGATTACCTACACTTTACACATGTTACATGACAGACACAGAGTCAGGCTGCAAAAGATTTCTTGGTGGAGAACACCAAATAAACACAAAATCTTTCCACCAATTTCCTCCTTGATTTCAAGCAGCAAAGAAAGGTGACCTGTAAACTTAAGATTGTCGTATTAAAGACAATGTTCTAGAAAAAACAAAACAAGACTTCCCTTGGATGACTGGCAGGATTAGTTTTGCTAATGGCAGAGGAATCCCACATCCCTGGCAAACTCCCCCAAACAGATGAAGCAAGTCACTCAGTATCACATCTGCTGTGTTCTTCTCATAGAGATTTAACCCACCAAGCCCACAGAAACATGAAAGCATGCACAAACACAGAAGATCAAACTACAGCTTTATAGACCTTCTGTAAAGATTTGTCACTGTCCTCTACATTTACCTCCAAAATTACAAAGGCAACTAAAGTGACTCAAGCACCTACAGCCAGTCCTCATCACCTACAGCCCACTGTCCTGACATGCATTCCCTTCCATTTTTGAAAAGTCTGGTGTAGAAGACAATTGGTGGTCTCACCGGGACAGAGTAGTGGTGGAGAACCTCTCTTGATCTACTAACCACCTCTCTTCTGATGCACCCCAGAATGCCATTTGCCACCTTGGCCACAAGGGCACACTGCTGGCTTATGGTCATCCCACTGTCCATCAGGACTCCAGGCCCATTTCTCCTATGCTGTTCTCTATTTATCCCACCCTCCCTCACATTTTTCATGACTAGTTCCCCTTTTTTTAATCATTGGCATGGTTATTCACTCTTCTCACAATCAAACTGAGCATGCAATCTCCAACATTTCTAAATCAAAATAATCAATTAAGCAACAGAGTCATTAGACATAAAAACTGACTTTTGAGTCCCTGTATTACACTCTATGAGTACTGGGGCCTACACTACAACCAAGGGAACTTATAGTTATCCCTGCTTTTTCATATGTGAAGCTGACATCTTCTCAGAAGGTTGAACGAGCAGCACCTCTACCTTCCTATGTGGACATCAAACTAAACATCAGGTTTTCTGATATCTTTTTGAAGCATTTCCACTACAGAATAATCACATTTTCACAGACACCATGCCCCAGTACTCTCAGTTCAGTGATTGTGTTCCGATGTTTCTACAACATACACTGCATAAATACCTCAAGAACAAACACACTGCAGCCACCCATCTTCACACTTGGGACAGTACCCAGGAGACACCCAGTTAAGCCAGCATAAACCAACTAAGCATCGAGAATGGAAATAGAAACAATGCCATGTACTCTGTGCTCAGACTTGATCGGGTTTACTCACGCATGTGCTATCTGCTGAAGATGCATTAGGTTTCCTCCAAAGACAAGATGTTCGCTCCCAAGAGCTTACAAACAAATGAGGCTCGCGACACCAAGAGGGCATCAGCACCAGTAAGGTTCAAGCAAGAACACATTGCTTAGGCAACTGAACAGCAAGATTTAACTTACAAACCCAGTTCTGACAGCTAGGTTGACGGATTAAGCAAACTGAGTTAAACAGTCTGCTGTTGTTTAACAGCCAGCTATGTCATCCATCTGTCTGGGTTCACTGGGCTTCCTGTTCACTGGATTTACTACACCCACCTAATTTTAACTGAGTAGTAAACAAAGTTAGTAACATGAAAATACTTGGCTGCACTATGAAAACTTAGCTTAATGACAGGCAGTGTAAGTGAAGTGGGTACTGCAGGCAGAGTCCCAGACTGGACTCATCGGCAAGCAACAACCAGATGCAGGAGCTGGGTTCCAGAACCGGATTCAGCAATGCACGAACCAGGATCAAAGGCAGTACACAGACAAGTCTTCCTCAGACATCAGCCACTGAAGAATAGTAGCTGACCTTTGTGGTCCCCAAGCTTTATACCCGGTATGACACACATGGGGATAGAATACCCTGCTGGTGTCAGTTCAGAGTCACCCGTCCCGTCCGTTCCTTGTGGGTAGGGCCTCTCACTGCACCCCAACATGGCACACAAGATTAGCAGTGACCTTGGTCTCCATAGAAGCAAACCTAAGCAAGAGCCTTTCTGCATACCAACCCCTGTAATAACTGTAAACATCAAGCCTTATCACTGGTAGAAGCAGGCACTATAACTTAAACAAGAGATCGAGCTGCAAAGCAAAATCACCAAACAGAATTAGCTCTGTCCTAACTCAAGTTTACAAACAATATGGGATCAGGAATTTACGCAGGGAAAGCCTGTGCATGCGAACCCCTAAGCAGCCCTGGCTTCTAGGTGTGCACTTTGCAACCTACCTGTTCTTCTGCACTTTATTCCCCTACAAAAGACACAACACCAAAATGTCATCTGCTTATCAACACTTAATGTGGCAAAGCTTAATCATTTTATTTAGCTTATAGTAAACAAAAGAACTGGTTGTCTCCCACAGCAATAAAGTGTATGCCGTGCTACAGATGTTTTCATCCTTCTACACACACAAGCAGCAAAACCAGAACTTGCTTGGGTTCTTCTCGTGGCTCATTAAGTAGTGCAATACAGCTGTACTTCTTAAGAAAGCACATTTAACATTCTTTAGCTTTTATTTGAAGATAATCACAACACATGTTCTGTTGTTCTCCCAGATACAACAGCCCCTTTCCTGCCCTGCCTTACCACAGTGTCAGCACAGACCAGGAAACCTTCCCCTTCACGTAAGTAGCAACGCTGCACACCACAGACCACCCTCACCAGCACAGCCACATCTACATGCACCCAGCAAGGTTTTCTCTCCAAGTCTGTGGTTCCACACAGTTTGCACTAGATGGCAGCTTTTTCCTACAGGATCCCATCTTCCTACACAGTGCAGCTTCCCCATAGGAGGGAAGCAGATACTAACTTAGCACAGGTGATGCTGCTTTAACAAAAGGGCTTGAAGACAAAGCAGCTGCACAGCTGAAGTCCTTTCTAACTGTTACAGAACAAAAACCTTTCAGCTGTCATGTTCCACTCTCCTTTTATTTCTTTACAAAAATCAATGGTGCCAAAGAAGTCTAGGTTTAACACCAAAAACATATCACTCAACACACATCATTTGCAGCAAAGGTAGCAAAGACTCCACCACGGGGCATGGGACAGATGCTGGCATGCTGTGCTCATGCTATATGGCTACAGTCACCACATTAAAATACTGGTAACAGCTGTGTAATTATAGCTTGAGAAAATAAAACATTCCAACATACCACATTTTTACATAACTGGATCCTCTCTTGAGCCAAGTCATACTCTGTCCAAATCCTCTGCACATTTTCCAAGGAGCAAGGGACAGTAAGATATCCTTTTGTAACTACTGCAATGGCTTTTGAGAGGTGCTCCTCAAAATCAATGTTCTTATTCGTGCACCTACGTTGTAAGGAGGAAACAACAGTTTACCAGTTTGGGTTTTTTCCCAGAACTCAAGCAGTTTAAAAAAAAAATCTATGCTGTTCAGATCCTCTGAGCCATATGAATCCGCATATAGCGCCTGCCCTGTTAATAGCCTCGTTTATTTTAAAACATAGCAGCAACAGTTTGCCTCACTCTGCTGTTAACCTTTTTTTTAGGATGGACCAAAAATACATTCTCTATACCTCAGTATCGAGAAGGCTCCATTTTTGTTTCTAATTCACCCTGTACAAACACATACACCAGTACCTATGTACTGATTCTTTAATGAGTTGATGGTTGTTTGTAATTCAATTCTTCCTCCCAATGAAGCTTTGGCCATTCTTTTAAAACTGAACATTTATTAGGCTACCCAAGTTGGTATCTGGCAGGAGGATTGGACTAGATGATCTTTCAAGGTCCCTTCCAATCCCTAATGTACTGTGATACACTCTGAAATGTAGTGTCTCCCTCACTGAAACGCAGATACCCAAGGAACACAGACAACCCAGTTACTTCTAACAATTAGATGCATTTACTAATTAGCACCTTCCCTCAAGATGGAACTGAAAGCTCTTCCAGAAACAGCCAGGATAAAGGGGCAGAAGTGAACCCAAGTCATCTATTCATAGAATCATTAAGGAGTGGAAGGGACCTTGAAAGATCATCTAGTCCAATCCCCCTGCCACAGCAGGATCACCTAGACAAAGTCACACAGGGACATGTCCAGGTGGGCTTCAAACATCTCTGGGGGAGGAGACTCCACAATCACTCTGGGCAGCCCATTCCAGTGCTTAAACACTGAGAAGCAGGCAACATCAATTCCAACACGCACTTCTCCCTCTGTTACAGAGCACTGCATTTTTCACAGAAACATAACTTTTGGGAAATAAAAGCATGCATGACTTGAGATAAGCAGGGCTTACTTTACACTTAATAGTACTGTTACAAAAAAAATACATACCTAATTTCCTTTAATGCCTTCACCTTAACAGCCAAACTCCTCATTTTCGTTCCAATGAAAGTACTTTTTGTCTCCTCAAAGGTTTCCATAGTTTTCCTGAGTGTTTCCTCAAAGCTTTCTGCATTTTTCCTTAATGTTTCCTTCTCTCTCTGAATTATTCAATTGTGTTTCAACAAAGAGGTAAAAGACATCAAGAGTCAGCCAAGGTTACTAACATGGGATCACACTTTTTTCAAAAACTGCAGGTGAACACACACACGGAGCACTGGCCCCCTTCAACACACTAACAAGATGCCTTGAAGAACATAACATTATTCTCATTGGTTTGTATTTTAATAGCTTCCTAAAGATTATTGGTTCATTTCCTTCATGTCATTTCAGTAGCAATGTTTTCAAATATGTTGCTTCAGTTACTCCCCATCTGCTAGCATATCTTCGGAGAGCACGCAAGCTTTTCTTCCTTTGCTGAAAAATTCTTACCCATTAGTTCTGGGAAATTATAAGCAAGGTGCTGTTAAACCCCTTACTACAAGAGTTCACTAGTTACTACTACCTTTACACCACCTTTAAGTGGTGCTGCAAAACAAGAACTCATCTAAGAGTTGAACAAGGACTTGCTTTCTTTTCAAGCACCTTACTTGCTTTTAGTACAAAATACTCATTAAAGATTGATTTTAAAAAAAGCCCAACTTTATACAGACTGTAAGAAATCTGTTTCTAACAACTCATTGCATTTTTTACATAGCTGCAGACATGGATTCTGTTGTTTGCTAGTTGAGTCTGCACAGAAGTGCACAAACATTGTATTCTCAGAGGACGGAGAACCTGTGCAGCGACACGTTATTGCATTTCAAAACACTAGTGTTCTAAGTAGAGAGAACCAAGTAGCAAAGCTACTCAAGTGTAGTTTTATGCCACAAGAAACAGTTGGGTTCAGGTTCAGGTTTGGGGGTGCCAAAGGGATTTACACATTGGCAGATGTTCCTGTCAGATTTCCTGCACAAAGTTTGTGCAGTACTTTTCTGAATTCATGTGAATATAACCTTTCACAGAGTTTCTTCTCACTGCTGCTGTTCATCACACTTGAACTCATTCAGCAGTATTTTTAAGCCTGTCACTAAGCGCTGCATTCCTCAGATTGCACTGCAAACATCCCCTGGAAAGACACAGAAGCATCTTTTCTATTAAGTAGCAATGAAGTAAATTTTTATCTATTCTGAAATGCCACAGTTGCTATGGTTCTGTGACACTTAGGAACTTACAGCCCAACACAGAGAGAAAACCAGCTGGCTTTTTATCAGAATGAAAGGAAGGTAAGGACTACATGTTGACACACAAAGCATGTTTGTGCCAGTCCAAGTGCAAAACTAGACATTCAAACTGAACATCTACACTCTAACCAGCAGCTGCATCAAACACACAAACACCAAGAGGAGTGAGGGTCCAACTCAGACTGCAAAACACCTGCCAGCACAAACTGACAGCATCTCCCTGCACCAGGCAGAGACAAGCCTTCACTCAGTTTAATCCTCTTGTATTCCAAACAGCTGAACCACAATACAATGAACCCATAAGACAGAAGCATTGTTAGAAACACAACAAGGAGAGAAGCATCCTCTGCAGTTCCACATACCTCAAGTTCATGTGTCAGCTGTTCAACCTTCCGTTCCAGTTCCTTCTGCTTATGCGAGACATTTACATTCTCCCTTCGAAGAAGTTCTCTATCTTCAGACATCCTCCGATCTGGTCTTAAGTGTGCGTAGGTGATGTCTGGCACCAAGGCAGAAGATGGTACTTTTTCCCTTTTAAAATTAATTGAAAGGAGTTAACTAAAAAAACCTCAAAAAACACCCTCCAAAAACCCCCAACAATGAAACACAACACACGTTCTCTCATGCTATTGTAATTTCAGCAGTGAACAGAACACCTCAAAGACTACAGAAGCACCTTACTTCTTCAGAATGCACATCCCTCACCACTAGAAAGACTGTTAGGCAACACAGAAGGGGAAAAAAGAAAGGGTTATCTTCAAACAATGCATAAGTTTTCACAGTCACTAACTCAGAAGTTACTCTAACACAGAAAAACCTTACGATACCACACTGCAGACCTAGAAGGGTGAAGGCCTGTTGTTATTCACATCTTCTAAGGAAGCCCTTCAGAGTTTTGGATCTATAACCTGAAAGTTGTGGGGTTTTTTCTAATGAGGAAAAGCAACACAAAGCTTACTCAATGTAGTGTACAGCACCAAAGCTCCACCAGACTCTATGTCAACTTATTTCACACCTGTACAGCTTGTCTCCATTTCCTTCCTAGCACATTGGCTCCAAAAACAACGTGCAGGAAGTTAAAAGGACATCACAACGTACACAAGGGCACTATAGAATCAGCTGGCTGCCAGCTGCTCAGATTGGTCAGGAGAGCTTTGTGCACTGAAGTGTCTTAAGCACTTCACACAACAAATAAGGAGAGGGAATAAAAAAGCTGTTTTTTAATACAGATTCAGGGCACACCAGTAACTCTAACAGCAGATTAGAGCACCGCAATAACCCAGAGTGAGGCATTTCACTACAAAAATCAGACTATTTTAAAGATCACTTCATACTTGTTAACAGCACAGATTTGCCTGAACAATCCATTTGTAAAACAGATTTGGCTACTGTGATGGTACATGGAAGGATGTGCTCTCAGGTGACTCATTACAAAGCTTGAGAAGCTCAAGTTATGGAACACCAGCAAACCCTTACGAAGTTTTGGGCTGGGGTTTGAGGAGTTTTTTGAGATCATTACCTCTCACACCGTCTCAACTTCTGAATGCCAAGTACAATCTTTTCCACCCACAAACGTTCTTCTCAGCAGCAGTTGCCATGGCAATCCTACCAACTGTAGGACAAGCCTCTTTAAAAAGATTTCTGACAACTGCCAACTTACTACCACTTCTTGTCAATGTAATAACAAGTTGCAGAGACACTTTTATCCCCTAAGGCTCATTTCAAACTGTCATTGCTGCCTTTATTACTTATTAAGCACAGGCTGTTAAATTCCTACACAAATAAATCACTACATTTCTCTCACTATAGGCAAGTACACTTTTGCATTCCACACTTGCATCCAGTGAGTTTTTGATAGAGGTAAATAAATAAGGGACAGCTGCAAGAATCAGAAGGGCCTGCTGATGGGGGTTACAGAGTCTCCTTCTCTGGAGACATTTGAAACTCATCTGAGTATGTTCCTGTGCAACTTGGTCTAGGTGGTACTACTGTGGCAGGGGATTGGACTACATCATCTTTTGAGGTCCCTTCCAATCCATAATGTTCGGTGATTGTGTGATTCTCAATGGAAATGACACAGGTGCTAAAGCAAACACTGCAAAATCTGCAGCCTTCACTTTTAACTAACCACTCACTTATATTTTCTGCTTACTAGCTGCTACCCCTTCCTTTTCAGAGTCTCACATTAAAATAAGAACATATCTGTTTCCGGCAATCAAATGAGTAAGAACAAGCTATGCAACCTGAAACCACCTTAACAAAGAGCTTTCTACAGATTGTTGCTCTAATGCCCACCATCTCAGCACATACACACACACTTCCCTTCAAGTACCAGTCATTTCACAACGCTGAAAGGACAGAAACCGCGCTCTGTATTTTAGATACTCACTTCCCCCTCCATTTTCTCATACACCCACACCCCACCAACTAAGCAAATCAGATCACTCATATGAAGCTTCCTACCACATCCCACTGCCTTACTTTGTGGGAAACATAGTGTTTCCAGCAAAATTCGTATTTCTTGTGGGAGCAGACAGTTGGTCAAGTCGCCCTCTTGGAGTGCTGTGCATAGAATTAGATCTGTTTAGGCACGGTGGAGCTGAAAGTTTCATCTTCCAGCGCTGGTTTTGCGGGCCATTGATTCTTCTCTCTTCCCCATCTTCAGTGCTTCCTGGATGTGCACGTTTTTCAGCAAATCCTGCCTTGGCCACCTCTTCTCCAATATCTATATCCCCATCTTCTGCCTGGGCAATAATGGTACCATCTTCATCCTTGGCTTTGTAACGTATCTTTATCTTTTTTTCAAAAACTAAGTTGCTCAAGAAATTCTTTCCCTGTAAAATGAAGACACAGTGAAGTTGTCTACAGCACAACGCACACTTTTAGTTCAAATCTGCCACCTCTGTTCTGAAAGAACAAGTTTAAGACCAAAAATATAAGACCGCCAAAAGGTGAAGCTTATGTTTAACATGGTTACTCTGAAACTATGCTGCATAACTACAATAGGTTAATTTACACTAGTAAAACTTGACCAAGGGGCACCAGTGACGCTCAAAAAGGCTCAAAGCTTTTACCAGTCCTGTTCAGATCAGCTTCTGGGCCTTCCATGCTCACTGCTAAACAGAGATGATAGGGGTCCTACTACCACTCACATTCACCTGCTATTCTCTCTCCTGACCACACACTGGTACAGTAGCCAGGCACACAGCACTCACACACATCTAAATGAATTTATCTCGGGTTCTGTGACCAAGGGAGGTATTTTTACCTCTGAAGAAACAGACGTACCTTGTTTCCTCCACACCAGAAAGAACTTGGGTCAGTCAGAAGTAGAACTGGGGCTCTAAAAACAGCAAAGGGCGCTGTAAAAATCAGCACAAACCTGAACTGTTTTTGACAAAACTGATCTTCGTTTCTAGCACAAGAGGTCAGGCAGTTCTTCACAGCATGCCTTGCCTTCAAACATCTGGTTCTTAGAAGATTCCTCCTGGTAACAGATGCTGCCCAGTATCAGCACAGATCCCATCATCTAAATGGTTCAAAATCTGTTACTCACCTGGTCAAACAGGTTTAAGTTCTGATGGACTGGTATCTGCAGGCCCCAGAGTCTGTACTTCTTAGCAACACTTGGACACTGCAACTTGGATGGAATTTCAACTATCTCTGATCTACTCAGAACCTCAGAATTTCCATAGTCAATGTACAATACCTGACACTGCAACAGTAATATGAAATATAAATCAGCAGAGGTTACACAAACCTCCCACACAAAAAAAGCACTGACAACTAGAATACAAGCATTTTAACATGTGCAAACTGCAGAGACCAGAATCTTCCATGCTAAGCCTATACAGCCTTTAGAGGAATCAGCTGAGTCAGAGAAATTTCTTACATTGGCACCTGTCAAAAAGCTTTACAACAAAACAGATCTCTGCTAGCAGCAGACTTTTTTCTCCTTCTAAGGGCTACAATTAAGATGCAACAGGAGGACACAGAACGGCTTAGGCTGGAAGGTAACCTCAGATCATCTGCTTCTACTCCACCTGCCAGGGGCAGGGACATCTCTCACTAGACCAGGTTGCTCAGAGTGCTGTCCATGCTGGCCTTGAACATTTCCAGGGAGGAGGCATGCACAACTTGCCCGTGGAACCTGTTCCAGTGCCTCACCACCCTCGCAGTCAGGAATTTCTTCCTAACATCTGCATCTCTTAGCTTGAAACCCCATTCCTCCTTGTCATACCACTGGAGTCCCACGTCTGAAGTCCCTTCCTAGCTTTCCTGTAGCTCCCTACTTCAGGTACTGTAAGGTTGCTGTAAGGTCCTCCCAGAGCCTTCTCTTCTCCAGTCTGAACAGCACAAACGCTCTCTGTCTGTACTCGGAAGAAGTGCTCCAGCCCTCTGATCATCCTTGTGGCCCTCATATGAACTCACTTCAACAGTTCCAAGTCCTCCTTGTTGAGGAGACTTGCACTGTACTGGACTATAGAAGACTTTCTTCCATGGACAGGTACATGAACTGATGTTTCCACACCGAACAGGCTGCATAGGAATTCTAATTTCACATCAAAAGTACTTGCCTTCTGTATCAGTCAGCTAATGCTAATTAACAACCATCAAGTCATTTGCATCAGTGCTAACCCATTACAGGAAGGCTGCCTTCATCATCACTGTGAAGTTAAATTACATTGCTTAACAGCATTAACTACCACTCGTTAATATCTTCTCTACGAAGAGACAGGAGCAGCACTTCACAAGTATGTTGTGTTCTGTCAGTCTTTTCACTAGCATTTTTTAAAACTACGGGTCACTGAAATTACTGTGAATTCTAAACCCATACACACAGCAAGTTTCAAACAGAGGTATTTATTCCCATCATCCTGTTTGTAGGACTAACATACAATTAAAGACAGAAAATCCAGTTCCTACCTTTTCATTGCTGACCACTTGCTGGACCATACATCTGTACCAGCATCCATCTTCAGAAAAACACCCACCATAAATCTGGAAATTAGGAAATCAGATCAAGAACAGCACTCTGAAAATATTAGCAAACCTCAAAATGGTATCTGTAAGCCACTGCAAATCTTATTGCCACACTTTCCTACAACTATCCCTACAGCAGCATGAAAGCAAAGTAATTAATTTGACGTCGTATCTCTCATAACATTGTAAGGCAGTGCTTCAAAACTTCTACTCAACAACAACAGCTCCCAGAAAAAAATCACCACTAGAAAAACACCAATGCTTTTTCCACAGCTTTTAAGGTGTTGCTGCACATTACTGACACCGACAGCTTAGTGAGCCTGATAAAGGAATAGGCCAGGCACACCACAAATACGCTGGGTTTGCTGTCAGTGCATTTCCTTCCTTTTCAAGCAACCTACAGGTGCATAACTTAACTGAAATCTGAAGCACAGAAAGCCAAACTTGCACATACAAAGCACTTTATTTAGAGAAGTGTGCAATTTTTACAGACTATAACACACCACATCAAAAATGAAGAAAAAACCCAAGACAATGGTTGCGTAGAATTAAGGCATTAACACCCAGGTGAAAACAAACTCCACGTAGACACAACATACTGACCTTAGTCAAATCAGGCATGCCAAAAACTGCATTACCTCGAGGACAAGCTTCTGCCAGCGCCTTACTTAATGTCAAGAGTTCATTACATTTACTGACACTCTATAAAGTACAGAGAGGGGATAAGAATTATTAACTATCACTTTTCATAGCTGCTTGATGGCTTCTCATAGCCAATTACACGCAAACCGTCCACCACTGTTGAGACAAACACTGCCCGACCTTGAGCTTTCAATCTTCATCCTTTTAGTTGCATTTGTAAGCCTCATTCTCTTCCAAAAATTAATCAAACTCATCTGAGACAAGTAATGTAAGAGATGGCAAAGAATGTATTTAATAGTTTAATTACTGGTTTCTGTGAGCAGCACGCAGGTCTTACTTATCAATCCTTCCTCATAAACGTTAGCATGTATTTGGTGTTTGCTTCTCCCTGCAATGCACAGAGACAACGGCTCTGGCACACCCCATGCACAGAGACAACCCTCTGGCACACCCCATGCAAGACATGGGTTTTGATTTAGCTGAAAGAAGCTGAGTCTTTCTATTTACAACTGCTACCTGAGCCACTGTAAAAGTGAGTCAGTTCCAGCAACACAGCATTTGCTGGACAATATTCTCCTTGTAATTCAAAGGAAAGCATCCAAAACTCACAGCAGGGAAAAAAAAACACTTGTGCAACTAAATATTGGTTAACCTTAAAAGCTGACTCCTAACTTTTATACCTTACAATACTAAATAAAACACTGTGACCAATCTCAGATGTCAGGGTAAGAACATAAAAGAGAACTGCCTATGACCATTACACATAAAAATCTCTTCATTAGAAGCTACTCTGTGAAAAGAATGAGTAAAGTTTGGTCCCACTCCCAAAATTCCTAAGAGACAGTACGTCTAGCAAGTGGCTGAAGACTACACAAGTCTTGACTAATATGCACATTAACAATTAGCCAGACCAACAGAAGGGCAGTATTTGGTGTTCCTTCTGGATTGTTCCCTCTCCCTGCTACACCTTCCACATTAATGACAACTAGTCAATGGTTTGGATCTTTTTACTTTTTCGCCACTCACACCATCAAACATCCTGTTGTCCACCTACATGAAACCTGAAAGGGCCAAAATTAGCAGCTGTGAACTGTTTCTATGTAAAGATTCACTGAAACTGCCCCAAATACTACCTCTGCAGAGGAGGGACGTGACACCAGCAGGGCTCCTACAGTGTTCTTCAGTCAACAGCAAAACACTTTATTTATTTGACCTACCCAAATATTCAAGAAAAACTGGCTACTGTTTAAATGGATGGCTGAATAATTCTTTTTGACATTTCATAAAAATAACTGATTCCAGTTTAAAAGGTGATGGTAATACTCACAATTCTGAGCTCCAACTCTTTTCTCCCCTAAGCATCAACCAATAACATTTATTCTCAGTCCTAAAGAACCTTTTGGGGACTAAAGGGGGAAATAAGATGAAACCCTGCAGTGAAAATCAAACAGTTCTCCAAGTTCACCTGTGCCCAGAATGTTACAGCATCTTCGACATGGCAGCCCACAACATCTTCAACTTCGGGGTGTGGGGGGGGGGGGAAGAAAAGAACAGATTTACATTAATTGTGATTTAAATTAAGACGTTGGTTATGTGGGTTTTAGGGTGGTTGCTTTTTTAAAACCACCTCAGCTTACCTTTGTCATACTCTGGGTCTCCATCCATGACAGCAGATTCTGAAGCAAGCATCTAGAATCAGAAGGGCAACTGAGGGAGAGCAGATTCTCCCAGGGCCTGTGGTGTGGGCAAACAACGTGATACTTGGCAAGCCCACTGAACTTGTCTCTGCTCTTAACACCCCGCGGTGCTCCTGCTGTGCACCGCCTCGCCCTCACGTCTCCGCTCAGCCCTTACTCACGCAGCCCCGTGGCGGCCGCCCTCTCCC
>VXBP01000003.1:71659-134499 GCA_013400115.1 Rhinopomastus cyanomelas | reverse complement strand
CTCCCAGACCTAGCTGTCGGGGCCGCCGCACGTGGGGCCGCCGCACGTCCATCCGCTTCACACGTGCTGCTGCCCCCTCCGCGGCCGCCGCGTCTGCTCCCGCCGTCAGCCCTGCGCATGCGCTCACTAAGGCGGAGGTACTCGCGGGGAGGGCGGGAGTGGATGGCGGGAACCGGACCTAAATCGCAGGGCCCTGGGCCCTGCTCGGGACCACGTGATCGCGAGGGGCTGCTGCCGCCATTTTCCCGCAGTCCCGCTCAGACGCAGCCGTCACTGCACGGAAGCACGAAAGCGGGCGGCTGGGAGTCTCCTTCGTCGCTGCGGTCCTCCACTGGCCCAGGTGCCTCCCAGGATCACAGCATAACTGTACCAAACCCACCACTAAACGATTTCCCTAAACTCCATATCTACACGACTTTAAACACAAGTTGGGATGGTGATTCACCCCCCTCCCTGGGCAACCTGCTCCAGTGCCTGATGTCCTCTTCAACAAACAAAACTTCCCTAATGTCAAACCTCAGCTTCCTGGGCTGCAACTTGAGGTTGTTTCTTCTTGTCCTAATCCCTTGTAGCTTGTGAGAAGAGACCAACAGACCAACACCAACCTCTCTACAACCTCCTGTCCAGTAATTGTAGAGAGCAGTAAGGTCCCCCCTCAGCCTCCTTTTCTCCAGGCTGAATAGGCCCAGCTCCCTCATGAATGTGCTCATCTGGTCCCCCTCCACGCGGTGTCAGGGCTCATCTTTTGCTCTCTCACACAGCTGATCTACACTTCTCATGTCTGTCTTAGAATGAAAAGGGATGAAGCCATTAACAAGCACAGGGTGCCAACATTACACAGGCCAAACCTGGGCCTGTTCCTAAAGAGGCAACTGGGTGCCCAGCCAGGTACACTGAATCATAGAATCATTAGGGATTGGAAAGGACCTCGAAAGATCCGCTAGTCCAATTCCCTTGCCACAGCAGGATCACCTAGACCAAGCTGCACAGCAATACATCCAGATGGGTTTTAAACATCTCCAGAGAAGGAGACTCCACAACCCCCCCGGGCAGCCTGTTCCAGTGCTCTGTCACCCTCATGGTGAAGAAGTTCCTTCTCATATTTATGTAGAACCTCCTGTGTTCCAGCTGACACCCCTTGTCCTATCACTAGATGACACTGAGAAGAGCCTGGCTCCATCCTCCTAACACCCACCCTTCACATATTTATAAACATTAACGAGGAGCTAAAACTAAGGTAAAACAATCAGAAGACATTTGCTTACAAGATCAGGCTTCTAGGCAAAAGTAGTGTCTTGTGTTACAAAGAAGTGAAGCAAACAGACACCCCTGCACAAAGTCTTCTACAGAGGAAAACCTTTATTCTTGTTTTCAAGTAGGTTTGTGTTAAAAACAGTACTGGCACTACCTGCATCTCTTTTCTTAGCCCACATGGCTACAAGTGAAGCACCACTAGAGATTTCATACAGACACAAGACCTGCAAACCATTTAATATGTACAACATGCTGTACAGACACTGACAACTTGACAAAGTAATTCTTCACAGATGCTGTTAAATTCGCACATGACATTCCCTTCCTCCCCAACCTAAGACAGACACACGAGTTCTATATTCAGTATCAGAAGCACAGGATGGGAAGGAGCCTCTTGCCTGACGCTCAGGATCTGCGTCCAGCATCTACAGTCATAAATAGCCAAGTGACATCTTAGCCTTTTCTCATAGCACGATTAAAACTAGAGAAAAAGATGCTGTTAGAATAATAGCTTAATAGAGTAAGTGCTTGAGCATTGCCTAAGCCACATGCAATTAGATTTTAACAGCTTAGAGCCCTCCTGTGTATGACAGCAAAGCATTTCCCCCATGCCAGATTCCTTGGATCCGGATCAGAAACAGTTAATGCATCCAGCCGAATGACAGATACAAGTCATACAGATGAACCGATAATTTCTCTGTTCCATGATACTATGATCAAAGTTCATGCCTTGAGAAAACAAACCATCAACAAGTGTATGTTAAACTGAGCTCTTTATTTAACGACTGCTATTGGTGGCAAACATTTGGTCTCTGCTTCCACCTTTACAAAAGTTTTCTTTTTTAGTGGACGTTTAGATTCTTCAACAGAGTTGGAGGCTGCAGTTTTGATCTCACAAAATTATGGGGGGCTTTAGGATCAAAATAAGAGTAATTCCAGTTAAGTGCAAATTTCACTTACGACATCAGGGTCCAGTTTTCACATTATGAGATATATCATACCTGCTTTTTCATGTCTAGAGATGAATAAAAATTATCCCACATGAGTACCGAGAAGTCAAAATTAAGGCAAGTGAGTTTCTTTCACTTGGCCATCACCAACACGGGATAAAAGTGGTCAGAATCCCTAAGTAATATTGAATGCAGCTGATATTTTTATGATCTCACCAGTTTTCCAAGTAAAAAATAAATATAAATACATGCTTTTCCATATTGTGCAAGTGGAAGTGTTAAATAAGCTTAAGCACAATTTTTTTAAATAAACTGTGTAAAATAATTCATGATGGCTGAGGTATAGTTTAGTGAAACTGCATTTGTCAGAGCAAATGTTTAAAGCTGACAAGTATTTTTAACTCAAAATGTCCATAAAAGCACATTATCTCCCCAAAGTGAAAGGTTAACAGTGCAAACTACAACTTTTTTATACCTATTTAAACCTCTGCTTTTATTATATTTTGCTGTCAGAAACTTCATCTCTGAAACAAGCACATTTCTGGAATGCATTCCCTAATGGGTAGAGGCACAGGGGACAAATGAGAAAGTAAACTTCCAGTATTAAGCATGTAGTAATCTCTCTGAAGACCTACATAAAAATACTTTCTCTATATTTTTATTCACAATTTTTTACCATTACTTACATTTCTTGTCATGCTACTGTGAAATCCCCATTCAGCTACGAGACTAGAGGATCTGTAGGAAGTGTTCGGTTGGTAGGACCAGAAGAGGGAGCTAAAATTAGCACTTTTAACTACGTTAAAGCAGTAACTGCGTAGATGTCAATGTACTTTTTAAAAACACTCGTTAGACACTTTGTTTTAGGCATTTGAAGTAACACATCAACACATCGGACTGGTACCTGTACTAACAGCAGAACCGTTTGGAGTTAAACGGCCTCTTGTAGTCTTTGAATTTGGGCAACTGAGCCTTCCTTCCCATCTCACTGACGTTCCAGCCACCTCCCTCAGTCCCTGTAGGACCTCTGTATACTCCCAAGAACTCTCCTTCTCTCCCAAGCTGATACCTCCGAACAAGCCAGTTGCTTGCTCTGCAAGCACAAAACATCAGTCTCACGTCTCCTGGGTCACATCTGCCAGCCAGGCACACACACAGATACCCTTCTGATAGGAACCAGAGCTTTGTAAGCTTCTCCCATCTCTTGCTATGAAGTGTTGGTACATACATGCATAATCCTGAAAAGTCTTCAGTCAGAGAAATATCTTCAAGTATTTTTAAGGACAAACCTGACTGACACATCTGTTTCCAAAAGTGTTTGTTCAGGCTCTGCTTTTGCCTCTTAGACTGCAGCCTTTTCCAGTTGTTCAGTACCAAGTTCTTGCTGTGCTGCTTCACAGAGCTAAACCACCACACAGAGGTACACATTTTAAATGCTCTTGTTCCAAACCTTTCACACAACACATGCTGCCACCGCTGTGAATATGGGCAAGAAACACAGAACCACAGCTCCCTTCTCGAGAGACTCAGTCTGCGTTGGATTAGGCATGAGGGAAGAGAATTTATTGCATAATTATGTTTGTATCAAACACTATATAATTACCTGCTTGCATGCAATAAATAGCATATCCAATCCCAACTTAATGTGTTCAGAAGTCCCACATCAACATGAGAAGAAACTTCTTCACAGTGAGGGTGACAGAGCACTGGAACAGGCTGCCCAGGAGGCTATGGAGTCTCCTTCTCTGGAGACATTTAAAACCCGCCTGGATATGCTCCTGTGCGACTTGGTCGAGGTGGTCTTTCTCTGGCAGGGGGTTGGACTAGATGATCTTTTGAGGTCCCTTCCAATACCTAATGTTCTGTATTCTGTGATTGTTATGGACAGTGTGAGAGAAGAAAAGTAGGTCAGAATCTTATGTAAAGAGAGTGAAAATAACAGAAAGAAAAGAGACATTTACATAAAAGATTCAGTCATCAACAGAACAAATCCCACCAAGTAAAAACCCATAAACAGAATGATTTCTGAAGTCTCTACAAATAAAGTGCATCATACAAACCCGAGGTCAGACATAATTCTTCTTTGCCCACTACAGTGTGATAGTTAAATACGTGGTTATTTTCTCAGCTCTTAAGTAACAGTTCTGTAAATTTTTAAATACAGTTTTCCATTCTGAAAGGAAAAAAACCCGTGAAAAATACTCTTCAATACAACAAACACTGTGCCACACAGGATTTATTAGTTTCATGGCTTCTTTGATGGCGCTGGACTTCTCGCTTTTCGTTTAGCAGCCTTCTCCTTTTTCAGCTGTAACAAAGAAAGACACCAACAGTGGTTCAAACATTTATTTGCAATTTGGCTAGCAATACAGTGTTCAATTGCTGATAAATCTGTGGCCTGATGTTGTGTGATATATGCAGTGCAAACAGCTGCAGACAATTACTAGCCCAACTTAGCACTGCTTAGTTTTGCAGCACAGGACAAAGCACTCCCAATTCTGTAATCTACTTAGATGCCACTTAGATCATCTTTATCGACATCGTCTTTTGAAAATACATTTGAATTACGAAATAAAAGAAGAAACTTGCCCGTTCTTGATAACGTTTTTCAAAGTAAGCCATGTCATCATCTTCTGAGTGCTTTCCATGAGAAAGTTGCCTTTGGGCACTAGAACTACCTGAAAACAACAAAAAAACTTGAACAACTTTTTTGATTAATGATACTTGCTGCCACATTAGTTATGTCTTACGTTGGCAAAACACATTTAAAATGATAATTTACCTTTAAAGGCACAGGTCAAACATTAGGATCGGGACCAAAGAGCAACCTCTGAGAGTCCAGACCAGCAGCTATTATAAACAGTCTTGGATAAGGTTCAACAACTTAATTAATTGTTAAATTTTTATATTAAATTAGGAACATAAAATAAGCATGACTGATCCATCATTCCATGCAGAAAACACTTCCTGGCAGAAGGCATTTTCACAGAATCATGATTAATATGTCCAGTTCTGGGCCCTTCAGTACAAGAAGAAAGGCACTGCTGGAGAGAGTCCAGCGCAGAGCCACAAACGTGATGGAGCAGAGCATCTCCCCTCTGAGAAAAGCCTGAGGGAGCTGGGTCTCTTCAGGTTGGAGAAACAGAGACTGAGGGGTGACCCCATTAATGTTTAGAAATATGGAAAGAGCGGGTGTTAGGAGGATGCAGCCAGGCTCTGCTCAGTGGCATCCAATGATGGGACAAGGAGCAACAGGTGTAAGCTGGAACACAAGAGGTTCCACATAAATACAAGAAAGAACTTCATCCCAGTGAGGGTGCCAGAGCACTAGAATGGGCTGTCCAGGGAGGCTGTGGAGTCTCCTTCTCCGGAGACATTTAAAACCAGCCTGGACTGTGAGACTTGATCTAGGTGATCCTGCTGTGGCAGGGGGATTGGACTAGATGATCATTCCAGGTCCCTTCCAATCCCTAACTTCTGTGATTCTCTGAACACATTCAGATATTATGGTCTTCTAGAAGGAATCAAGAACTTCCAAAACTGATCCAATGAATGAAGAAGATGCCAAATGCTAGACAAAAAATCATCTGCATTAAAAAGCACTTTGTCTGCAAAAACAACCAGCAGTACAGGAACAGCATTCTAAGCCCTTCAGGTTGCCCTAGCTTTTCACACAGTGAAGCTTCAATACTCATTTCTGCTTTGATTTTAGCCCTAATTGTCCTTCAACTCATAAATAGACCAAATTAATTTTATATGAAATACTTTCTATAAAACAGTATTATCCTAGTAATGTATCACCTCTTGTCTGTGAGACAGTTTGAGCAGGTCCCTGAGATGCTTCCAGAAGTGGATGATCCATGCTGCTAACAGACGCTTCTAGAAATTCAGCAGAAGGAGCCCCTGTCAGAAAGGAAGTTGAATGAAAGCAACATTTAAGTTGATGAGATATAGTAAGAACACACATATGGGCTCAAAACAAGGCTTCACATCTGTAACACTCACTGCAGACTCCATAAACACAACTCAACAAACATATTACAGAGGATGGCTTTGAAAGACAGGAAGAGCTTTGGTTTTTTAATTTCTAGGGCTATGCTACACTTCCTGAACTTTGGGCAAACCAGGAAACCAGATCAGAAATTTTAAAAGAAATAATGAGTACATGGTAATAATAAGTAAAAAGCTATTTCATGAGAAAATGTGTCCACTACTAAATGACAGAAAATCACAGAGCAGCGGAGGCATCAAGGCCAATTAATGTGTCTGTCAAAAGCAAAGTTGTACAAATAGGCTCTTTTTATTTATACTGAACTGCTACTAAACTTTGAGTTTAGAAATAAAGAGAAAACTGTAACTGTATAACCAAGAATTGCCTGGACAGTATTAGGCTAAAAGATTAACACAAATATATATAAAACAGAAAAACAGAAGTTACAGAGTTCTCCATAAAAGACACACTCCAGTTCAAACAGAATCTCTTAACATTAGGGATTGGAAGGGACCTCAAAAGACCATCCACTCCAATCCCACTGCCACAGCAGGATCACCTAGATCAAGTCACACAGGAACTTTTGAATTCAGGCAGGTTTTAAACGTCTCCAGCGAAGGAGACTCCACAACCCCCCTGGGCAGCCCATTCCAGTGCTTCATCACCCTCACTGGGAAGAAGTTCCTTCTCATATTGATGTGGAACCTCCTGTGTTCCAGCTTACACCTACTGCCCCTCGTCCTATCATCAGATGACACTGAGAAGAGCCTGGCTGCATCCTCCTGACAGTCACCCTTCACATATTTATAAACATTAATGAGGTCTGGGCTGAACAGCAGAGCTGTTAATAAGGAAGGGGTTTTTATCACCTCAGTCCAGGAAGCTGGACAAGAGCATTTGAGTCATCTCTTTACACTTAAAAACTGCTGGGGGGAAAAAATTCTGCCTGAAATCCTACTCTTATTGATCCAGTTTGCTTTCCAACTTTGAAAATCTGTGTTGAAGTACTCCTTTTCAAAACGTTTTAGTTTGAGAATGAAAACTTCACCGCAGGTCAGCTGCACTCACCTATTCCACTGTCATCCAGTCTCACGTAGCCTTCTGCTAATGAACTGAAACCAGTCAGTCCTCCCATAGCAGCATAAGGAACATCCTGCCCCACAGGCTTTCCCTGGGCCAAGCGTTCCTCTTTAGTTTCCACCACTGTTTCATGAGCATAGGTTGGGTGACCACAGGCACAAGTGAAGCAACTACGAAAGCCCGAACACGTGGAACCTAATAAATCAATCAATAAAGTTCAATGAGCCAGGTGACAATGACATTTGTATTTTGTTGCTGTCAAAACAGTGTTTCCTTACCCTGATCTGGTCAAAAACTAGAGTTCCTTCATCGCAAAAGGAACAGCTACAGGAAACTGCTGTGTAAAACAGCAGAAAGGATACATGTGGGGATCAGATCAGAGGGGTTGTCCAGCCTCATGGTCTCATTCTGTTTTGAGTACCTCTGAAGGTGGAGACTCCAGCTCTCTAAGCAGCCTGAATCAATTATTCCTCTGGAGCAGAACGTTCTTTTCTAGCATCACACTGGATTTCCTACTGCAGAATATCTTTGGTTGGAAGATACCTTTAAGATCAAGTCCAGCCTTCAACCCGGCACTGCCAAGCCACCATTTCTTTTGGTGAAGAAATTCTTCCTAACATCTAGCCTCTTCTAGCACAAGTTGCAGCCCTTTCCTCTGGTTCTATCGCTTGTCACCAGGGGTTGTCCTCCTTCCAAGCTCCTGCCTGTTGCAACTTGTGCAGCAACACACTTCTCTATCCCTCAGCTGAGAACTCACAATAAAACCTGACACAGGGTAAAGAAGAAATCCAACAGCACTCTGGCAGTAAGTATCATCTCCAGAGACGTACAGCACACATCAGCGTTGCACAGTTGTTCAAATTTGAACAGCCTGATACAAATCATCATTTAGCAGAATTATCTTCCTAATGAACTGAGGCTGTGCCAACAGCAAAGTGGGCTCTGTGTAAGAGCCCCGTTAGAGGGACTTTTGGGGTTTTTCAAAGCACACTCAGCCACAGGATGTAACTGAAAGAATTACACTAACGACGTGTGACATTCGAAACACAGAGGGAAGTGCTGTACCTGCCCTAGCTACAGCTAGGACTGCCATAAATGCCCCGCTGCCGCAACAACGTGAACAAGAAATTGAGGAACCAATTTTGTAGATGTTTCATTATACAAATTACTCTGCTTCCAGCTCCCAGTTACACTTCATTTTGCAGAGCAAATACTGCAAGAAATCTTCCTTTAAGTCTTGCCTAATGCCTTCAAGGATCACATCTTGATCATTTGGGGCACTCCTCAGTAATAAAGCTTTTAAACCACCCATCGGTGACAAGTGCAGCACCCACCCAACACCATGGGCGATTCCCTAACATGCTCCTACTATTAAGTTTCCTAGCAAGCAAATGCCACAAGTCCATCAGTAACTTACAAGAGTTACATGAAAATCCAGGTGCTGCGCTGTGCTGATCAGCAAAGTGTTTGCACGTACAGCGGATGGGCTGAGTGCCATTGCGAGGGACATAGCGGTAGCACTGGCACGGGCAGCAGCTCACTCGACAGGGCACACAAATAGGACGGTCTTTGGGAACCACTTCATAGTCTGTTTTGTGTTGTTTATACCTAAAACAAGCAAAAATAATAACTTGTGTAATTTTATTTGTATTTATCAGAAAACAACTGAAAGGCTTATAATTTATAACTGTTTATGAACTGTTAATTGTTAATGTTTAATGTTCCATTAAATGCACAACATCAGGTGCCTTTACAGCCATTCATTACATCGATGTAATAGAATCACAGAACATGAGGGATTGGAAGAGACTTTGAAAGATCATCTAGTCCAATCCCTCTGCCACAGCAGCATCACCAACATCAAGCTGCATAGGGACATATGCAGGTGGGTTTTAAATGTCTCCAGAGAAGGAGACTCCACAGCCTCCCTGGGTGGCCCTTTCCAGCGGTCTGTCACACTCACCATGAAGAAGTTCCTTCTTGTATTTATGCGGAACGTCATGTGTTCCAGCTCACACCCACTGCTCCTTGTTCCATCATTGCATGTCACTGAGCAGAGCCTGGCTCCATCCTCCTGACACCCGCTCTTTCCATGTTTATCAACATTAGTGAGGTCACCCCTCAGTCTTCATTACTGCAAACTGCTTTCCTTACAAGGGAGGTGTTCCACTCCTTCAGTTTCATTTTGACAGCACTATTGAAACCAACCTGATTCACAATAACTCAAAGCTGAATCTATTGCAGACTACTGAACCATTTTGATTTTAGAGCCTGCACTGAGATTTAGATTTAAGATTTAATTCTTTATGATTGTAAACCTCCTTTTCTCAACCTTCAGACATTAAATTAACCAGCCTGTGTTGCAGTGTAGTGTATCTGGACACATTTTCCATTTTCCTGATTTTAAGAACTTCCACAGTTCAAAACAACATAAAGAGTGACTCGTACCGGTGAGTACAAAAGCACGGTGTCTCTGGTCCCACGAGCTTACAGTCCATGCCGGTGGGGGATCTCCAGCTCACATACAACCTGTTCCGTAACCGAACTGGTAATACTTTTTTTTTGTACTCTTCATACTCCTCAGGGGTGAAGAGCTTTCCTCCATCATCATCACCTACAATTCTGTAAGCATAAGAAAATATAGAATACATCTATAACAAAAGTAGGTTTCTCTACGTTATTTGAAAAAGTATTGTAACAACATTTCGCCATAAAGGCAGAAAAGTCTTCCCTCACAACACAGTTCTGGTGATACAGAAATACAGCTGAATTGTAAACACATTCTGTGCATAACACTGTTTTTAAAAAGCTACTCCAGTGGGCTGAAAATCAGAATTGTGAGAATGAAAACATGAATTAAGCGAGCACGTTTCTGTAAGGCGGGAAAAGCAACGGGCATCACGGGCTGCGTAACCAGGCAGCCCTGGCTCAGAACTCTGGAATGACCTCCGGTGAGTCACTTCACCCATCTAAAGGTGAAGTACTAAAGGTACTGCACACTTGTATCTGGTCATTTACTCTTACTCTAGGCTGTGTAAAATTATTCGGCTTCAAGTAGTTAACCATTGATGTACCTTAGAAAATCCAAAGCCTTGCTGAAGCAAAAGGATTCAGCAGAGAGATGAAGAACCATAAAAAGGTGACAAGGTCTTGTGAAACAGGATGAGGTAGCTGTAAAAGAGGAACCTTGGAATGCAGAAACCTCCTCTTATCAACTACTCTGTCAACTTGCCAGTTTTAATTAGCTGTGCTCAAACTTTGTATGAACTTTGCTGATTATAATCTCATCATCAGGACATTGATACCCCTCCTTCCTTAGATGGGCCAGAGGTAGACTCTCACCTGCTGACAACACGCTTTGAATTCTTTGTACGCTGTCAAATTGAAGCAAGAGATGCTTTAGCCAATTAAAAGGTAGAATAATTATGAATATGCATTAGATAGGCAGCACAAGTGTGTGCTTTAGCCAATTAAAAGGTAGACTAATTATGAATATGCATTAGATGGGCAACACAAGTTGTGTACCTCCGTATAAATATTTGGGTACTGTGCTTCAGCACACAACTTGGGTGTAATGACCTTGTATTTCCAAATATGTTAAAAATACCTCGACTCTGAGAGGTCGTTGGCATCTGGCACGCCAGGTAAGCAAAGCCACTCTTGAGACAACACCACCACAGTCACAAAACAATCCATCCATTCCGATTTGCAAGAAGAATATGCTAGTTCCTGTACCCAGAGTTGGCAGCAGCTGTAGCACCCCCACAGGCCCCTTTAAACTGTCATCACCTTCCACACCAGCAAAGAGCTGGCACCCTGGAGCAGCATCCAGACTATAGTTATGGAGAGAACTTAAAACAGTACAGTCCATAAAATACAATTTAGACTTAATTGTGGCAAAGATTAGTTTATTAATGCCTGCAAATACTTATTTGTTGGATGCACTGCTGAATCTCAACCACAGAATCATTTAGGTTGTTAAACGCCTTTAAGATGATCGACCCCAACGATATTCTGGGGGTTTGCACTTTACCAGCACAACACTGGAATACGGTGTCGGGGTGTCTGTGTCGGTTGTACCTCAATGCAGCCAGCACCCACTGCACCGGTCCCTGTAAGAATAACCGCTGCGTCTGCTGCCTCTGCTTCCTTACTCAAGGTTTTCACATGCTACGCTACACCCCGTGGTGGTGCAGTGCCCCAACTGGTGTTTAATCACCAGCAGGAGCCCTGCCGGGATCAGCTGAGCCAGAAGCGTGAGGGCTGGCGGCTGCAGGACCCAGCGGAGGCCTCAGGAAGGTCCCCTGCGCCCCGGTCAGCGGCTCGGCGGGCTTCCGCCCCTCTCCCGCTCAGCAAACGCACCCGCCGCCGGGCCGGGCCCGAGCGACAAGACGCCGCTTCCTCCTTCGTGAGCAGCCGGCAGCCACAACCGCCCTCACACGGGCGCCCGGCTCCGAAATCTCGGGCAGTCTCACGGACCTGGTCCAGTCACTTCCCGTTTGGCCGGTGAATGGCGGAAAGGGGTGGGTGAGGCGCGTCCGGACACGGCGAAGGCGCCGCAGATCAAGCAAAGGCGCTGGGGAGAGAGGGAACTGAGAGCCGCCCCATCCCACCCCACCCGAACCCGGCGAGCCCCGCCGCTCACCGCCGGTACTCCGCGTACTCGTCCAGGGCCGCCGCCGGCAGCCGCTCCATCGCAGCCCCGGCTGTGCAGCGAGAACGGGAGCCGCGGGCGGGGCGGCGGCTCGCACCGAACCGGTACCGCGGGCACTGGTAACTGCGGCGCCTCCGCGGAGACACCGTCGGAGCTCAGGGCCGGGCGCGGGCACGACGGCCTGTGCGAACCCCCCCCTCGGCGAACCACGGCCGCCCCCACCCCGCCTCTGCGCCCGCCGCGTCCCCAGCAACTGCTGCCATTCGGGCCTTGGCCCAGCGCGTTCTGCTGAGAATCATAGAATCATAGAATCATAACGGATCGGGAGGGACCTCAAAAGATCATCTAGTCCAATCCGCCTGCAACAGCAGGATCACCTAAACCAAGTCACACAGGAACCTGTCCAGTCGGGTCTGGAACATCTCCAGAGAAGGAGACTCCACAACCCCCCTGGGCAGCCTGTTCCAGTGCTCTGTCATCCTCACCGTGAAGAAGTTCCTTCTCAGGTTGATGTGGAGAAGGGCTGGTTTGGGTTGGTCACCGGCTCCCTGGCCCATGTTCCATTAGCCATGTCTCGTTCATAGCTGCAGACAGGATGCCCACTTGGGAAAAGACTCGCAACTGAAGGTGGGTCTGACTGGCAACCAGCAACAACCAGTTTCTCCCCGTGTGCCACAAACACGCAGCAATGCCACCACCTCAAAACAACTGTGTTTGAAAAGCTGTGGCAAATGGACCACAGGCTGGTGTTCCTCGTACTGTGTACACACTGCTGCTGCTTTATACAAACATGAGTCACTTAGTGATGGAATATGTGAGCAAAGACGTAGCGTTGAGAGTTCAATTGTCCTCTGCGTGTCAGCATAGGCCATGAGCCCTCAGACTGTCACAATAAGACCCAAGGTCTTTTTACACAGAGCAAAATGACAGGTGCATCTCAAAAAAGCCCCACAGCAAAGGGCCAGATTGCTTTGCACTCAGCAAGCCACCAGCAACCAAGCAGAAGGTGAAGAGAAGCATAACAAGGACCAAGGCACTGATTTGCTATCTCCCAGAGAAAGATGAAACAACAGGAGAACTCCAGCAGGTTTCCAGCAGTATTTAGATAAGGTGGGAGGGCATATGGTCTGGGCATTTGTCCCGTGGGTATGCCACACGTCCAACACATTTCAGCAGAGCCAGCAGCACTGCAATACAACACGGGTCCTGCCACACTGAGATCTGAGCATGAACAGGTCTCTCTTAAAGGGAGAAAAGATCAGGAGCAAGTCATCGGTGCAGTCAATACATCTTTAAGTAGCTAGTGGAAGAAAATGAACCACACAAAAAAACCAGGACTGTTTCCAGGGAGAAAAAAAAAATCCTCCTGTGAACAAAACTTTTAAAAAGGGACCTTGAAAGAAGGACAAGCAGCTCTGCAGATGGAATTTGAACATCCCAAGGAACACACTGCTGTTGTGTGTTGCACAAACAGGTCTATGAGAAAACTTAGCTGCGTGCACTGTCTGCTGGTGCTAGAGATGCCAGCACAGCCAATAAAGCCTGGGGAGAGTTCTGTCAAGCCTGGTTCATACAGAAGGAGCAGAGTCTCTGCAAGACCTTTGTGAAAAACAAGGTTCTGAAATGCACGCTGTGTTTGAAGTGCAGAGCCAGGGTTCCAAATTGGTGGTGGCTACAAATCTTAATCTGTATTGTACTTTGGTGTACTCTATTGTACTTTAGATTACCTGTGAAGCAGTGTGAAGGTGTTGGGAGTAGGACATAAAGTCTTTTTTTGTGGGGCTCCTGTCCTATTAACTACCCCCCCATCTTAAAAACTGAGGATTTATTCCTGGATTTGATCACATCGAGTGTTCTGTGCTATAAAACAGTGCTCAGCTTATTAACATCCCATTATCTGCTTGGATCCAAATTTGTCCTCACAGAATTACTCTGGAACAGACATAAAAGACTTTGTAATCTTGGCTAATAAAAGATATTTTGAGCACCCACTGTTTTACTGTCACAGAACGAGTATCTGAATGTATCTTGGATTCAGCAAACACCCTCTTGTCCTCTCTCATCCTTTCAAGAGATTGTAAATGGACATCCAAAGTACAATTAATTACCAGACTTTCCATGGTAAACTATTGAATTATTTTGAATTAACAGGCAAAAAGAAAAGAAACAAGGCAAAGAGACTGTGCCACAAGGTAGGTAAGAGGATCAGAAATACAGATGGCATGTTTTACCTCCTATGGCTGTGATGTAGCATATGGATGCTGCTGGCCCAAGATCTCTGAACACATCAAAGAGGGCTGAACATATGGACACTTACAGTATAGCTCTGTGAGACCTAAGGTGCTGCCTACACATCAAAGGCAACAGCTTAATGCTGCATAAAGTGTTGACAGTCTCTCTCAGCACCCTCTGTTAACAATAAAATGTGTGACCCTTTAAAATTTTTGTACAAGTTTGACAAGCGCTTTAAAAATCTATCTTGGTGAACCGCCTCTGTACAGAAGACAACCACTTTATTAATGCACAAATAAATAATTTAGAAATAACTTCTAATATTTTAGACCTCAAGTAATACTTGTGAAGAAGCAGTTAGTCGTTCTGTTAGTATGCATTTGGTTAATGACCAGCTCCAATTAGCTATCCAGAAAACATGAAGAATTGGTGTGAGGAATAATGGAGCCCATTTCCATCAAGTAGTTTCCTCTCTCCACATTTGTTACCAATATTCTGAGATACTTAAAGCAAATACAAGCAGTGCTCACTTCTTGGAAACTTCCAATCATGACCATACATTATGCTACAATAAAGATGAGTCTGTGTGCTACTAACCCTCGTTTACAGGCATTTAAATATGTCAACATATCACAGAATCACAGAACATGAGGGATTGGAAGGGACCTCGAAAGATCATCCAGTCCAATCCCCCTGCGACAGCAGCATCATCTAGACCAAGTCGCACAGAAACATATCCAGCAGGTTTTAAATGTCCCCAGAGATTTCCTTTCAGTTTTTCTATCACAGAAAAAGAATGTGATTAGACATCTTCAAACAGAGCAACAATCTGAATGCCACAGGGAATCTGTAAGCTCGTAAGCAAACAGGAGTCAACTCATAATGAAGGTTTTCTTGCTGGAGGTACTGACAAACTTAGTTTGGACATTTGTAGTAATTAGTATCACTCAGGTGAGTAACATGTGATGCCACTGGTGTTTAATTGATGTGACTTGGTCTAGGTGGTCCTGCTCTGGCAGGGGGATTGGACTGGATGATCTTTTGAGGTCCCTTCCAATCCCTACTGTTGTGTGATTTCCCAAAGGTTTGCAATGGGAAGCTCTTTCCTTTAACTTGTGTCTCTTTAAAGTGTTTCTTTTAAACCAGAAACAAAAGCACACGTGCTTCATCCCAGGTGAAGCAGCAGTCCAGAAACAGTCTATTTCACCCTGCCAAAGTCTAATTCACCTTCTGAACTGCTATGTACAGAAGTCTCCCATTTCTCTCTTGCCTTTGAAATTTGCAGAGTACCACATGAATCAAATCCAACCCCACAGGCAGCGTTGTTTCTGAGGCACAAACTAATGAAAGCACAGGATCCAGATAAGGAGGTTATATTTGAATTAACTATCGCAAGACTTCAACAGACACTCTAACCTTTAAAAAAACCCCACACCAATTAAGGCAAAATGTTCAATAGATGTAACTTGTTCAGTTAGAATATTTTCAAGGAATTATTTTGTAAGACTTTTAAGAAAACATAATGAACTGGGAATGTACATTTTCAAAACAAACATGTTGTAGAGATCCCCATATTCACTCTGCTTCTGCATTAGCGCAAGGAAAAGCTGCATGAGCAACAGTTGCCCCCAGAACACTTACCTGCGTGGGGGCATGTGGACAACTTGCGCACATCACAGCCGTGAGGCAGTTTGGAAGCCTCTGCACTAGCAAACCATTTCCACTACAATTTACATCTATCCAGCCAGCCCATTTAAAGGATTGTCTTGATGGAAAAACAAGTGTTTAGCAGTTGCTTGGAAAAACAGGCTACTGTGCAACACGTAAAGCATGTTACTGGATGCAACACACTGATTAGAACCACCTCTACATCCCTGGGCCATTTTCTGTATTTTAAACATTATTCCACTGAAAACAGATCAGCAAACTTCTGTGGTCCTGACAGTGGAGAAGCAGCTTGTTAAAAGCTGTCTCCGTGTGTTTCAGTGGACTGTAGCCACTGGAGCAGGTCCAGCCTTGTTGCTTTTGTCTGGACCCTTTGTAGCCCTAAGGGACACCCCCACCAACGGTTTAGTTGCTACCATGCAAGTACTCAGAGAATAAAAAGCATAGATTTCAACACCTATCTTGGCATTGTCAGTAGTGACTTGCACCTCTTTTCTTTACTCTTGCAGAGTGAAGTCTTCATCATTAAAGATTTAAAGCTGTCAGTTTATTTTCCTGTCATTCCGTTCTTTCCCCTTCTAACCTGAGGGAGGTTTCAGGCCATTAGATTTTCAAGTGCGAAAGGACTCAGCGATTGAGCAGGAAGAGAACAGAAGAGACTACTGCTAAGCTGTAGAGGCACACAATTTTCCAACCCAGAAACACCTAGGGCACGTGTAGCAAGAATGCCAAGACCCAAAACACAAAGCATCGAAACCAAACCAGAAAAACCAGAACACAAGCCTTTACAAGTACAATTAAAAATTTATTTCTCTCTTCCTGCATCAAGGGGAGTGCATATTTACACACAATGTGATGGAAAAGAAACCAAATCACCTGGATACTAAGGTTGTACAAGTATTGTTCCTTTGTGACGGTCCAGAATATCAGCATGGAAAGGGAAGAAGAACACTTATCACCCAGCACCTCTGGGTTTACTGGTGGGGCCTTTTTGTTCTTACAGGATTAGACTACCCCCACCCAACCCCAGCGTATTTCTGGCAGAAGTCCCTGAACATACCCTCGTGCTGCTCCACACGTTCAGAACGTTTTACAAGCAGGCTCAGTGGCACTTCCTCCTCAGAACGACTTCAGTGACGTTTTGAAATACAGTGCATCCACACTGAAATCTGCTTCGCTGTAAGGCCAACTTAGACATAAGGCAAACGTTACCTCAGCTCTCAAACACCCCAAGATAAGACACCTTTAGTACTCATCTCTTAAACGCAGAGATACCTCATTTCCCTTCTTTGCTTCTCCTTTGATCAGAAAAGCCACGCCAGGAGACAGTGTGCTATATTCAGATGGCAAGGTACTAAGAAGTTAAACAGCAATGAACAGAAATAAACAGTATTCACATACCCATCACTTAAATAATTTTATCTGGAGTTGTAAAATACATACACTTAAATATCTTTCTGAGAAGTAATCATCTAAGATGTCACAGATTATGATTTGATAATCTACCTGCTTGTGTCTCGACGTAAAGATATACCTGGACAGTGTTACTACCTAGGATGTTTTCCTATTGTAATTCATTTTCTTAAATATACAGTAAATTCTCTCTAGCTATTCTGACAGATAGTGCAAATAAAGACATTCTTTGGGTCACAGACTTAAAATATAACTGCCAACGCTATCCTCAACTTAGTATTGTTTTAGTAAGAGTAACAGAACAGTGTCAGTACGCACATTTTCTAACATCTGGTTAGCAATGCGTTTTCCTGGGTTACCTTGGCTTAACACAGATCACAGAGAATGAATAAGCTACACTACTGCTCACCTATCCAAAAGATATATTTCTACTTAAATAAATACCTTTAGAAACCTATGAGTTCCCCGTAGCTTTTCATTTATTGTTATCCAAGGGCATACTACGTCAAATCGCGCTACCAAAATATCTTTAAAGACAACAAAGATCACTTCAGAAGTACTGCTCAAAGGCAATGAACTAACGCTTTGAGGACGTGTGCACAGAAGTCAGGCCTACACAGATCCAGCACATCATTGCATGATAAAATAGTTTACGCTTCTTTTAGAGTCATCTACCGCTTTGCCTTGGCCAGAAAGAAAAAGCTTATCTTAAATACGACCTGTCATCGATGTTGCCGCGCCAAGGGGCCCTGTTTGCTATCTAATGTTGCCTGCTGGTTTGGCACGTTTATTTGAAGTCACCGGCACCTGATTGCTGGTCCCATTAGTGGCATTTGCTGCTGAGCCATTCACAACGATGTAGTCGACTTTGTTTTCCAGTTTCACAAGGCGTTGTAAAATGTCGTCCAGAAGAACAGCGATTGTCCTCTTAAGATCAGCTGAAGATAACAACAACAAACCTTAAAATTACTATGATATTTGTACAGCTTCGCTGAAACATCTCACAACTGGTCTGGAAACTATCAAAAACAGTTCTGAAAACGATCTTTTATGAATTTCAAAAGAAAGATACAGGCTCTAGCAATATATTGCCAGGGAACAGAGGAAACACTAATCAACCAGTAAATCAGACAGAGATACACGATGCAGTACGTATCAAAGTTCTAGCGAAGGGACCTTATCTCTAGTGGTTTGCTTTAGCAAGATTCTACTAAATTCATCGTCTTGCAGGCTCAAGACTACAACCTCAACCAGTTTGTTGCTTTTCTACTATGTAGTCAAGAAAATTAAAAGAAATGAAGGCAGAAAGTTAGCAACAAAAGAAGAATCCACAATGTTTAAGTCACTTATTCTAAAACCTCCTCCCACATCAAGCGCATGCTTAGTCTTCAACAGCCCAAGATTCTGAAAGTAACAGTAGTCATATAGCTGAAGATAACTAAAATAGTTCTGGAAACCAAAAATCCTATGACTCAAACCTGCACCACATCTTCAACTTCACTGAATAAACTAAAATCAAATCAGTTCATACACAGAGTTTTTTCTCTTCAAGAACAGTATATCACAGAATCACAGAACATCAGGGATTGGAAGAGAGCTCGAAAGATCATCTAGTCCAATCCCCCTGAATAATATATTACTTTAAAAAAGAAAAATGTAGAACTGCAGAGTTTTCAGGAAAAAGAGATACTTGAGAACAAGTATGGTTCTGTTTTTTCTCTTACCATATCCTGCCACAGAGGCTCCACCACCACCATTCATTAAATTCTTGTTTTCTTCTGCCAGTGCTTTGACATATCTTTTACTTAGATCTAATATCTGTCCACGCAACTCAGCGCTGCTCTGGCGTCTTGGATACTGAAAAGTGTAGCGTAGCAACATCAAACCCCAAATGATTCCAAATACAAGTAAAAACATACTGAGTTTCTGGGACATATTTTTTCTTGAAAACGTTAGAAACATTTCTGGTGAAGGCCGCAGGGGTGTCTTAATTTCAAGATAAGTAACTGAGCTTGGCTTTGCCAAGGATATTACATATTAAACAAAAATAAGATCTCTACGAAGTGAAAAATCTTCTGGCTGGACCATCTTGAATAGAAGTTCTCATGGTTTAGTTGGTCTTGATTCCTGAAATATGTAAAATACCACTTGGTTACTCCAAATTGCTACGGCTGTTGAGATTAAGGACAAATACAGCTTTCCAAAAGCAGCACTACTGCCTAATCTAGCAATCAGTTGTGGATTTGGATCTGCCTAGAGGTACAGTCAGCTTTCCGTGCTACTTGCTGTTTGCAGGGTTTTCTCTCATTTTTAGTCTCAAAAACATTATGCTTCTACGAATCACCCTGACTGCTTTAAATACCATAATTGGAACTGACATTAAACCCAAATGCACTTCACACAAAATGCAGTGTCTTCTGCACAACATTAGCTGTTACGCAGCTACACACAAGATCTTATCGTTCCTCACTCAGAAGCACGGGGTAAGTATAAACAGATGAAATGCAGAACAAAGCTCCTTGGTTGGTTGGTGAGTTTGAAGCTGAGCATCATCCTTTTCCGCTTTTGTACCGCACAAAATCTGTTTTGATGCCTTAATAAAGTAAGAAATAAAACCAGGATGAACTGGCACATCCCACCCGCTTTTAGCCTTTTACTACCACTGAAAAAAATAAATCTTACCATAGCAGCCAATCCTGATCCCTCGACAGATTAAGGCTTCAGCAGAAAAACAAACGGGAGGGAAATTTCAGCAGTTAAACAAAAAACATCCAGACCATTCGAAGCACCAAACATCTTCGTGGAGCTCTGTATAGGAGAAAAGAAATGAAAATAAAATAAACAAAACAAAGTGCAGGACTAAAGAGACATGAATGTTCTAGTGGAGGGCTTGCAAGCACGTGCTTTTTACGCAGAAATACATTTTTTAAGCTAACGTGAAGCAACTGTTAGGGAAGAGCATAACATGGGTTTCTATTTCATTATAAATGAACACATTTGAATGCCCAGTAACTGGTTCTGACTGGCTTTTTTTAAAAGAACTTGGCAAGAATGTCACTGAAACGTGTCACTCTTGTGCTACACGGCAATGACAGCAGATGTTCCAGATTCATCACGTATGTGTAGCCACTTATAGTTACATATGGAGCATCCTCTTATTTTTACCCCTAGGATGTATCCAAACTTGTCAGTCTCTTTACACGAGCAATACCCTGTATTTCTGATTTTTCAGCAAGGTCTTAAAATTCCCCAATTATTCAATAGGTTTTTGAGGGAGTTTGTGTTATTTAACATAGCTACTCACTTTACATCGTAGTTATGTTTTCCCTGTTAATCCAGATCCTTCCTCCACATCTTACCCGGTATTCGTGCGTTTAAGTCTGAAGTTACACATTTCATAGTGTTCCCCAGCCTTCCCACAGTGGTACTTGGGTCTGTTTTCACTGGGATACTGAGACCTAGTTTGGTGTCCTGCTAAGCACTCATCTAAACTCCACCTCCACAGCATTCTTCACCAGCTCTGCTGACCAAGTGGCCTTCTGCCAACACAACAGGTCCTGCTGCAAACACAGGTGTCACCACCAGCAGGGTGTTCAGTCCTGCTTGTTCCTTGTGCTTCACCATCGACTCTTTGATGACTCCCCTGACGGGCAGGACAACGTGACTGATTCAAGTGCAAAACTTCAAAGTGCTCTACAAACCGACACGCTGAACGCTTCAAAAACATTCAGAATAATTTATATGCTGAAAGTTGTCAACGCAAGGCAGGGCAGTATTAGGACTTGGGCACCAAGGTTGTTGCAAAGCAACGAGTTACTGTGCGTACAATGCCCTGTAGTAACGGCCAGTACTTTTGCTGTTGGTGGCACTGATGGAAGTGGCAATGAGGAGTCACTGGGTGAGGAGCAAGGTGCTTCACCTCAGCTGTGGGGTATGGCTGCGCGCATGGACAGATGGCCAGCATGCAGTAATCTGAAACGCTACAGTACATTAAGTGGGATGTACTTTGCTCAAAGCATGTGCTTATCCCCTGAAAAACTGGTTTTAAGTCAGGTGTTCCTGCTCCGTCAGGACTTAATTACATGATCTTTCCAGGTCCCTTCCAATCCCTAATGTTCTGTGATTCTGAGACAGAATACAACACAAACTTACATTGTGCAGCATCAGCACAAATATTTGGAATTTTGTGGTTAAAGACTTCCTGAAACAGATCCTTCCTGAACATGAGCTAACCAAAACTACTTTCCCCTAGCTCTCTGCCAAATCTGTGCCTCTGCACTTACATTTTAAAGCATAACCTGCCCCTCCATCACTATGCATCTACATAATTCCTGAATAGTCTGAACAACGTTTGACAACATTCACATGCGGTCCACGAGTAAGATGTTCACATGACAGCTCGGAAAACCAAATGGCATCTCTCTTAAGAAAAAAACCATGAGTTTTGACTCCCATTCCCCAAAGCCTGAATTGTAAAAAAAAAAAAATATTTAATGTCTAAAAATAACAGATAACTCTTGCAGAATTTAAATTAAGTTCAGCTCTCCACAGATCTCCAGCCATAGCTCATCCTGAAGCATTTAGACAGTATTACTACAGAGCTTTGGAGTGGAAATAACTCTGCCATCAGGCTGTAAATAAGACCACAAGCCAGGATAAAAGCCCAAGCCAAGAAGAACAGATTGAATAAACTCCTGCCAAGGAGCAGTAGGAATTGCAGACTGGGGTTTTGCAATGTATATTTGATTCACAGTGCACATGCTGACTACTGAAACTAACGGAAATTAAGGCCTTAACCTGCTGGGAAAATGGTGCAGCACCCAAGTACCGACACTGAGCAAAGGAACTGTGAGTGAAGTGCAGCACAGTGAAGAGATCTGCACTTTCAGAGGATCATAGGATGCTAGGGGTTGGAAGGGACCCAAAGAGATCATCGAGTCCAACCCCAAGCACTTCGTCTAGGTATTTGTAGAGGCCATTCTGCCTTAGTGAATTCCAGTGCAATTTCCACATTCTGGAGATTTGTTCTCCTCGTGCTTCCCAAGGCATGTTCCTCTAGTAGCCTGCAACGTGCTCCAAGGTTACACAGAGGGGAGTAACAACAAAAAAAAAAAAGGCAAGCTTATACCTGCGTCATTTGCAAGTAGGAAAACAGGGTATCAGAGCAGCAGGTGAAGAAAAGAACACGGGAAGTAAAAGGGATGGACTCAAATAGTCTTTTACTTTGTTGCCTTGAAGGGTCAGCATTTCTCCAGACTAATATTGTAATTTAAAAACTTTTCCTCAGAATAGACAAAGGGGTTTTTTTCAGTAATTCGGGGTTAATGTCCCATGAGGTAACATGCATCTAAGAAGGGACAGAGTCTCCTCTGACTTTTCTTTTTCCTCTTTCTCCCAAATCCTCCTTACCGACCATTTCCTAAGCTGGAAAAAAAGGGAAGCTTAGAGTTCCTTCCTCACACTGACATAGCCTAGGTAGTAACCCAGGCTTATCACTCTCTCAACTGCAGCTGAAGGGATTTTATGGCAAAGGAGGTCAAAGCACTGTAGACAGCAACTGAGCTAAGCCTTGGAATTTCTACCATCCCTAACCTCAGACAAAAGAACAACAACCATGAAGATGAAGTACAGCCAAGCAAAATGTAAAAAATCTGAGGAGGGACAGGAAAAAAGAAAG
This sequence comes from Rhinopomastus cyanomelas, assembly GCA_013400115.1. Classification (NCBI taxonomy): domain Eukaryota; kingdom Metazoa; phylum Chordata; class Aves; order Bucerotiformes; family Rhinopomastidae; genus Rhinopomastus; species Rhinopomastus cyanomelas. The sequence goes on along the minus strand of VXBP01000003.1, from coordinate 111,583 downwards.
CTCAAACAAAACACATAAACAGAAAACCCCAATAAACACACAGACACTCCAAACAAAATGAAACCTGATTGTGCAGGCAAGGTGGTAATCCAAGGATCCATGAAGAAGAATCTTCCCGTTAACCCAGCAGCTCGAAGCCACTGATTCTAGGTGCCAATACTCACCATGCATATCAAGGTTATTCTCACAATGACAAGTCCAAGACAGAGGCAACATTAGAACTTGGAAATACAAGCAATTCCTGAACAGAGAATGTTTGCCTTTCACAGACACAGGGAGTTTGGGTTCTTCACTGCTGCGACTGATGATTTTGTACGAAATGTATAAAAACCCCACCACACGCTGACACACATTTGGCAATCAAACCAATGAACTAAGACACTCATCCTCTTCAAAATAGAATCACGTCTCTATCTTGTGAGCTATGTTCCAACTTCAGTCCTACATAAATTACATTACTGAGTGCAAGAAATGAAAAGAACAAGAGCCAAAGCAAAAGCAACAGAAAATCCATTATATGACCATAATAAAACAAAGTTCTAGTATGTCTGATGCTAATTAACTAAACAGTAGCATCTGCCTTTGGTTTGAATAACTGGCCCTTCTCTATGGAAACAAGCCCATACTTGAAAACATCATACTTGAATTCTGTTGCAAAGCCTTCTTCAAATTCTGCTTTACTTTTTCCCCACAGAGAAACCCAGAGACTACATGCATGTGTAATCCAAAAAATGCAGCAGTCCATAAGGCAAAGGAATGCCTCTGAAACACTCTTAGGGTACCACGAAAAAGGTATATCCAGATCCTTGAAAGGTTATGATGCACCTTAAGTGCTGTCAGTTCTGCTAGTCTCAGCTCATGAAAGACCATTACAAACCCCTCACCATTTTTCTAGCATGTCAGAGAGATGCCAGTCTTCATAAACTGCTGAAAGTGGTCAGTGGCATCAGCAAGGCAAATTCAAAAGTGCTGCAGAGTTGAAAGTGCCTTCTAGTTCTGAAAAATGTACCAGACTGATGAAGATGACTATTTACACAAGGAAAAAACAGCAGGCCCATCAGATACTTTTGATAGCTACTCACAAGCAGCTTTAGCAGGAAAAATAACAAAACAGAGTCAACATGAGGTAGAGAGGAAACTGAAGCCCAAGAATCATATTCCATTCCAAGATCAAAAAGGCACAAGGATAAAGTCACGAAAAAGGCACTGAAAATAGAATTGTTAACTCACAGTCCAATAAAGTCATGTCTTGGTTACATATTTAGAAAACCAGAATGAGAAATACTCAGGCATAAGCTCCTTGGTGATATCCTGGAGACCTACACTGATCTCTGATGAACTAATATATGAAGAAAGTAGCCTTGTAAATGGTAATTTTACTCAGTGTATTACCTACTACCATAATACTTATCTGTTCCTTGTCGAAAAGTTACGACCAATGTAATGCAGTAAATTCAAAAGCAAGTCTGACTTTGTGACTTACTATTAAACTGTATAAACACAAGCAGTTTAAAAAGTTGATTATTTATTTATCAAGACAAACTATAGAAAATAAAATGTCACATATAGTCATAGGAGACTGCATCCAACTACAGACAGAAGAAGGGGGAGAAGTCTTGTAACAGAAGAGACAGCGGACAGAAATCAGGACAGCACAAATACAAGCTGACATTAATAATGACTATAAAATAATTCTACAGTACAAAATTAGATTTTATTACAACCTCAGTAGGAGTGTAACAAGTTTATGATATTATTTAGAATTTTAAATTAACATACTACAATTACATCTATATGAGAAATGTCAAATTCATGGCAGCAAACATCTCTCAGTACAGTGAGGGTAGTGTATCAGTAAAGAAGCTGTGCAGTAAATGGGCATGATGATACCTCACTGCAATAGCCAACAAATGCTTCTGCAACACAAACATCACAGGGCTCTACAGAGCACAGGATAGGGCTGACAGAACTGTAGAAATGACTTTCCTTTTTAGCATGTACTAAGAGTGTGCTGCTCTCAGTCCATTTAGCTCCATGACCTCCAAAATCTTTCCTTTTCTGATTTTCAGAAAACTCTGAGCATCACAGTCAGTCAGACAGCAGATGTGGCAGTGAGCATTCTGAGAGCAGACAGGCTACTTCTATGGAAACCTGCTGGTGCAGTTGCTCTGCAAGGATGAAAATGGGAAGTCTGAAGAACGACAGACACCCACATGAGAAGCACAGAACATGTTCACTGAACAACTGATCTCTGGAAAAAAGGGACCATGAAATTAGCATCTAGAAGCCTAAGACTTTTTGGAACATCAAAAATTATGTTTCCATTCTGGCAATTTTTAATCTCAGGTGGCCATTGGTTTATCAGTAGGAGAAAAATCTGCCCGAGCTGCAGATGACAGACGGGTGCCCAAAGGTAAGTGTTACACAGGACCACAATTCCTGTCAAGAAATTTCAAGTCTCTGCTCCTCAACATAACCTCCCTTTAACAAATAATCATCTTACCCACATCACTCATCTTTAAAACTGGTATCCAAGGAAGAATCACATTTCTCATATTTTTAAGGGCATGAGTTCTTGAAAATGTGCCAATAAAACCATGCTTCTGTACTGGCGACTTGCAGACCAACGCTGCCCTTTGGTTCCCAGGTTCACTACTGATGTTCACTCAGCTGCAGAGCACTGTTAGCAGCTCTGGGTTACTTCTGGAATGCACTGCTAGAGAAGCCTGCCTAGTGCCTGGTGTTTTTCCCAGGACACAGATCTTTGCACCTTCTTCCACAGCATGTGTTCCTTCATTCTGTGCCTCCGCAAGCCCTAGACGAGCTGCTGAGACTGCCCAAACTTATCTTAAACCAGGATAAGAACAGCATACAACAGATTTGTTTTGTAGCTGTAGAATTAAAAGCAAAATCATATCACATTAAACCTGAAAACACACATATCAAGTTTGCAGTGGTTCTGGTATGAAAATATCTGAGTGCCCAGGCACTAGGCGACCTATTGTACTTCAGTATTTTAGAAACAGTGGTGACTTGTTTTCACTCTGAATGTGCTATTTGCATTGCTTTTACTTTATACTTTCTGCACCAGTAGGGTTTTACATTATGCCTCAGGAGTTTGCTTAAATACTTTCTGGTACCTTAAAGTATCCTGTCTTTTTAGCATCTCCTACTTTATTTTGCCTACTACTGTCAGTGAATGTTTTTAAAATAAACCAACTATTTAAAAACAGAAATGCTTTGTTCCTTCCCTGTAGGCAGTCAGCCAAGATTCAAGATTTTGAGAGGGGAAATGACTTGGCAAGGGTTGTGAAGAAAATTAAAGAAAGCAGATATCAATGGGGACTGTATATTACACTTGCTGAAGTTTCCCTCCTCCCACTGGGTTCATCTGGGCCTCAAAACATTTCTACATCTTTGTATCAGCTTCTCAAAAAAAAATCTCAGCTTCGGTTCACCTGGGACATTGTATTTTTGCTTGATACTTTATTGATGCCATTCAAGCCACAGTAGAACCCCTGCTCAGATGAACTGCTGTTATGATGGGAGTATGAAGTACCTTCTAGTGAGAGGTAACCCTGCGCATGGCAGCGGAGCTAGAACTAGATGACCTCTAAGGTTCCTTCTAACCTAAACCATTCTGATTCGCTTCTAATTTCACCGTAAGACTGTCACAGTTTTTCCACTGCAGATAAACACTAGGCTGTGCCAGGTACTCCCCTGCAAATCCCTAACTAGCACCTCTAGTCCCTTGTGAAATTCCACAATTGTGTTTGCACCAGTCTAGGTAACATTTACCTAATTTTAGTTAGTTTCTCAGAGCCATACCTACATGATCATGGATGCAGGCTGCTGAGAAGAGAGGGATTTTCACTGAAGTTTTAAGAGATCTGAATGGAAGAAGGGGTGTCATTAAAGAGAACTAAAAAGGGAGAGGACAGTCAGTGTACAAAGCATGACTGCTGCAGCGGTGGAGAGATTCCCACCACAGAAGTGGTCATAGTTATCACACAGTGCAGCACCCACACAAACACTATTCCCACAGAATAATAACAAAAATGAGCTTGTACCACTGGGCAGAGAGGAAATATTTAACTTGCCTGCTTTTATTCCAAGAAATCTGCAGAATGCAAAATAAGAATGGATGTGTAAGGCATCCACTGAGAGCAGGTTTCAGTGATAACTGCAATACAGGCTGGACCTCAGACTCCCTCCCAGGATGCTGATGCAGCTGAAGACTTTAGAAAATTAACACTGGAGGCAACATTAAAAACAGTTCATTTCTTTCCTTCTGTACCTTTTATTTATTTCTAGATTGACTTGTTGATTTATCACAGCATAGCAAGAGTTATGACAGACAGCAGCTAACCACAGCATGACAGTGTCCCAAACAACTGCACTGTTCTATTGTTAAAATTAAATAGAAGGTATCCAGAAATTAATCAATTATTTAGATCACGGTATCTTCATTATCACTGAGAACACTTTCACTGGAACAAATCTTAAGTCTTCTTGTCTAGACCTGTAGTCTAGGCTCTGTTTTACACAGTCAAACCACCCATTCAGCTCTGAGCAATCCGAAATTAATATTTTAAATTACAGAGGTAAATGGTTGGGTTTTTTAAAGTTGACAACCAAGGAGACTACTAATAGTATTCAGTTGAGGAAAGCTGGCCCATCTAATGGCACAAGTTTTCTATTATTGGTGAAAAAGCTTGTCAAATAAATACACAAACGAACAAACTACATTTCAGCAGTAAACTAGTACCAGCAGTAAACGCATTTATTTGAATGACTGAGTCCCACAGAATTCTGACAGCTACTGGAAACAACCCAACAGCTATTTGTGATAGTTACTAGTCTTCAGATATTTTACTCCACTGGCTGACAATTTAAGCTGACAGCATACATTTATCCTAGTTTGGGCAAGATGCAATGCTTTGAAATCTTCCTGGAAAAGGTACAAGTGAATAATCTTCAGGGGGAATATTTTACTTTTAGCAGTTAAATGATGTCCAATCCCCAAGCTAAATTATAATACTTCTCTAGCTAATACAATCCCTTCTTTAACTAAGTCTCTAAAAGCAGAGACTACAAAAGGTTTATTCCTAGCTGTAAAAGCTTTTGTAAAAAATCCTATGACCTAATGAATGCCAACATAATTGCTTAATCCTCTGGAGTTCTCAATTACCTAAAATGAATTATTAAAACAACTATACACTGTAACACACGAAATAACAAAAAGAGACCAGAATAATTCAGGCTTTATACACCTGGGTGTCTCTGGCAGATAAAATGAGAACAAAGGTACAAATGAATTTCCACATTTGATCTAAAATTGCCATCAGTCCTCTTTTGACACTAGAACAAGATGCTATTTACAATGTACTGCTAGTATCCGATAGAATCATAGAGTCATTCAGGTTGGAAAAGACCCTTGGGATCATCGAGTCCAACCATCAATCCTACTCTACCAGTTCACCTCTAAACTCTATCCTCCAACACCACATATAAGCATCTTTTAAACTCATCCAGGGATGGTAACTGAATCACCACCCTGGGCAGCTCATACCTCATTCAGTCTCCTTTCTTTTATAATCTAACAAGAAGTGTCAGTGCATGACACGTGCTACAAAATAAGCAGCACAACTAGAAAAAAACTCATGCACACATAATTATTACGTTCAGCTTGTTCATACTCTGAAGGGTCTATTAAAAATAATAATTCACAATTCCTGCAAAGCTCAATTTTCACAGTGGAAATCCACTGCACCACTTTACCCACTGAGGGAGCAAAACATCAGAAAAACCCAAAATAACAATAACAACAAAAACCAGTTACTAACCAGATCTGAACTGCACTGAAGAATCTCCACATCACATCATAGAACAGAACAAAATCTCCTTCTGCTTTGCTTTGTGGCACACAAGCACACAGATTACACAGAATCTCTTTGGTTGGAAGAGACCTTTAAGATCAAGACCAGCTTTGATCCAGCACTGCCAGTTCACCAGTAAATTATGTCCCTAAGTACCAGATCCATACCAGCACCAGTTTGTTTAAATACCTCCAGGGATGGCAACTCCAGCATTGCCTTGGTCAGCCCATTCCAAGGGCAAGCTACCCTTTCAGTTCAGAAATTCTACATACATGCAGCTTAAATATCCCCAAAGGGCAACTTTCATCCCTTTCCTCTAGACCTGTTTCTTGCTACCAGGGACAAGAGACTGTCCTCCTTCCAACCTCCTTTCAGGTAGTTGTAAACTGTAAGAGTGTAAAGTCTCCTGTCAATCTGTTTACGGTAAAGAAACAAGTCTAGATGAAAGGGATGCAGTTTAAAAGATGCTTATATGTCGAGTTTAGAGGTGAACTTGTAGAGTAGGGTTGAGGGTTGGACTCAATGATCCCAAGGGTCTTTTCCAACCTGAATGATTTTATGATTCTAAATAATAACAGTTGCCTCAGCTGCTCTTAATAGGACCTGTGCTCCAGATCCTTCACAGGTCTTGGTGCCTTTCTCTAGAAACACTCCAGCACTTTTATGCCCTTTTTGTACTGATGGCCCCAGAAGAGAACACAATATTCAAGATGCAGCCTCACCAGTCATTCTGGCTGTATCTTTCAGATGGTAGGATACACAGAAGAGAAATTACAGGGTGCTATCATGTTAGATTAGGATACTGAAAGTTTATTGATAATCAGCGACCACAGAAGCTACAGAAATAAGGTCGATAAAATAGTATTTTATAAATATTTGCATAAATGAATTCAGCAGGCTATTTAAATGTGGTTAGAAGGCCATCAGATATTACATAATGGCAATGTTATTATCTCATTAGAAGGAAGCATTATTGCACAACTCTCAGTGTCAGGACGTTTAATATTTTAGAATTTCCTAAAACAAATCTCTTGCTGTTGTTTTGGGTTTTTTTAATGCAGTTTTGGGGGTTTTAAATGCGAACTTATTAGCACCAGCAGATCACTTAAGCTAAGGTTATCAAGGATCCTGCCTTCGCTTCAACATGCATTAAGACTAGGGGTTTTTTTCTCCCAAGTTTAACCACATGCTTCTCCTCTTTGAAAGCTCAGTGCTTACAGTACAAGACAAACATCAATCTGCAGAGTCACTGCAAGTCACAGAAGGCAACTGGGAAGGGAAACCAGAAAACCCCTTGTTTTCCTCACTGCTTCCTCACCATCCAGAGACACCGCATCCCCGCCCTGGCACACGCTCGATGAGGACCGTCCTTCTCCAGACACCGCAGCCAGGCCGTGGCCACCCGCTCCCCGCCTCGCCCCCACTCCAGACGGGCCTGGAGGTGTCTCCGGCCCCGCGGAGCGGTTTTGTCTCCACACATGTACCGTCGGCTCTGGACACTGCCCGAGAGACCCTTCCTCGCCCTACCCAACCAGGCGCAGCCCTCAGAGGTCGGAGGGGCCGCTTGGCGGGTCAACCCCTACCCCAGGGTAGACCCCAGGGTAGACCCCACGATACCTGCGCTCCTGACCCGCTCCCGTCTGACAGCGCCGACCGCTCTCCGCCTCGTCTCGCCTCGCGTCGCTACGCACGCACCAAGGCCCCGCCCCTTCCCCTTTCCTCGAGCCCAGCGCGGCTGCAGACCCCCCAGTCTTCCGCGCGGCCGCTGCGCATGCGCGTCCGGGGCCAGGAAAGGGGTCGGTGCTGCCCCCTAGCGCTCCGAGTGGTCTCAGCAGTGCGGAACGTCCCCAAGCGCTGGAGTGGGGATAGTTTGCCCCCATCTCAGAAGGGTTTAGGTTGGAAGCGGCCTTAAAGATCATCTAGTTCCAGCCCCACCTTGCCATGGGCAGGGATGCCTAGGTTGCTGGAGACAGTTCAGCGTAGAGCCACAAAGATGATGGAGTAAAACACCTCCCTTACGAGTAAAGGCTGAGGGAACTGGGTCACTTGAGCTCAGAGAAAAGGAGACTGAAGGGTGACCTCATTAATGTTGATAAATATGTGAAGGATGGGTGTCAGGAGGATGGAGCCAGGGACAAGGGGCAATGGGTGTGAGCTGAACATAGGATATGAGAAGGAACTTCTTCACAGTGAGGGTAACAGAGCCCTGGAACAGGCTGCCCAGGGAGGTTGTGGAGTCTCCTTCTCTGGAGGCATTTAAAACCCACCTGGATGTGTTCCTGTGTGACTTGGTCTAGGTGATCCTGCTGTGGGAGGGGGTTTGGACTAGATGATCTTTTGAGGCCCCTTCCAATCCCTAACATTCTGTGATTCTGTGAATCAGAACAGGCAAAAACCCTACCCCACGACCCTAAAATATCTCATAAGCAAGCTTTGCAGTGAACGGAATGACTGTATATTGTACAGAACCAATAAGCGTTTTGCTAGAAGTGCCTTCTAAAGCAGAGGCACCCTATCTGTTTCTGTTGGTACTTCCTCAACACAGTTTCTTCTTCTAAGTATCAAAACCAGATGGTCTGAAACAGACTTTGCATAACACACACTGCAGTTATTTACTGCCATTTATTATTGCACTATTTGCAATACAAACAGCGTAATAAAGGATTAATCCTTTATTTTCACAGACATGCAGTGAACAGATGTAATGTCTTTGCAAATGTAGTTTTTACTATCATTAGAATTTACTAGGGAGAGGCAGGACAATCTGTCAGTGGTGTAATCACAGAAAGATTTGCTTGTATAGGACACAAAATTGTGTTATGAAATCAGTTTCCATTATAAACACAACCTCTCTTGACAGAAACTCTCTAGAATGTTCTTCATTCCCCTTGTCCAAAGGCCTTGTGTATTTGGTCCTATTTCATGAACATGCATCTGACCATGTTCTGTGATACTTTTTCCCCCTAAGCAACATGTGTGGTAAAAATTGTACAATATAATATCACAAGCAACTTGCTTCTCCTCAGTGACAGAGTAAAACCAAACCTTAACAGTGTTTACATGATCCTCATGAGGCTCTTCTCAGTGTCATCCAATGATGGGACAAGGGGCAGTGGATGTAAGCTGGAACTTAACGGGTTCCACATCAATATGACAAGGCATTTCTTCATGGTGAGGGTGACAGAGCACTGGAACAGGCTGCCCCAGGGGGTTCTGGAGTCTCCTTCTCTGGAGTGGCAAGTGTTCCTGCTGCCTTCTTACTTAAACAATTAGTCCTCTAATCTATATACTTAAGCAAGAATGTACACAACCCTATACTTTCCTTACTACTGCTCTGACTCTTCTCCCTTCCTGATCCCTTATTAGTGGTTTCTACCCTTTCACTTTAGGGAATGGATGTGATTGTGATCTAGGCCTGTTTTACTCTGCTAAGTGCTTTTTTCCCCCCAAAAAATGTGAATACAGTATGCTCACTGCTGCACTAACTAACAGTATATGACAAAAGAATGTTACTATTGCTTGAAAAAGCTCCATAAAGCATCCTCCAAGCACATATAATTATGTGCCACCCCTGGCTGTTTGAACCATTTAGCAGAGAGGTTCCCAAAGATTCAAAACAACTTTACAGTCTTACTAACCAATAAATAGTGAAAGTTAAAATGTAATAGGAAATGATTATTGTCTTTATACTCCAGAAAAACAGAATGATTGTAGGGAACAATGAAGGCAGTAGTTATGGAAAAAATGGTGAATCGAGTTTGTAGCTCTCAAATGAATATGTAAACTTGATTAGTCATTTTAAAAACACTGACATTTCTATTCTAGGTTTAAAATAGAACCTAAAATTGCTAGAACATTCTAGGACAACAATGAAAAAATCCTGGTGGAATAAATGTCTGGGATGTTTGAGTTAGAACTGGTGTAACTCTCAAGAGCTGGAATCACAATGTGGGCTGTAGCTAGATGCATGTACATGTTAACAAAATGTCTACTCCTGTCCTGTATTTTCCTGACCTCTTCTCTCCCACCCTTATTTTTTTGTGTCCTGCTTTGAGTTAAAACAGAACTAATTGTTCAGTGATTTTACTTTTCAGCTCAGGCTCTTCTAACTAGCTGCACTTTCTGAAGTTAACAGCATGTTTGTCCAGGATTGGGATGCAGAAAAGCTCTTGAGGTTGAAGCAGCAGATCCCTTCCAACCTCAGCCATTCTATGATTCTATCTGCTGAAGCTGAATGGAGTAAAGCTTATACAAAACGCAGATTATGACACAGATTTACAATGGCTTTTGCAAAGTGCGACATCAGCAGAAGCAAAAATTCAGGCTGGCCTCCCAAGAATGAAAACGTAATTGCAATTAAACAAGAACTGGCTGTTGACTTTTGAAGTAAATCATAGGCAAGAAACTTTCTGTAGACAATGTTGCCCAGAGCCCCATCCAATCTGGCTTTAAATACTTTCAGAGAGGGGAGCATCCACAGCTTTCTTAGGCAACTTATTCCAGTGCCTCATCACCCCCAATTTCTTCCTAAGATACATCTAAACCATTCCCCACTGTCTTACCCCTGCTTGTCCTTGTAAAAAGTCCCTCATCAGGCTTCCTCTAGGCCCCCTTTCAGGTACTGGAAGGCTGCTATAAGTTTTCCTCATGGACTTCTCTTGTGCAGGCTGAACAGCCCAAATTCCCCTCAGCCGGTCCTCACAGGAGAGGTGCTCCAGCTCGCTGATCATCCTTGTGATCCTTCTCTGGACTCACTCCATCAGTCCTGTGCTCTTGGAGACTTCAGAAGTGGACATAGCATTCCAGCTGAGGTCTCACAAAAGCAGAGAGGGGAAATCACCTCCCTTGAGCTGCTGCTGCTGTGATTCTTTTGATCCAGCTCAGGATACTTCAGTTGGCCTTCTGGGTTGCACTCACACGGTGTGGCTCTTGTTGAGCGTTTCATCTACCAACACCTCCTCAGGGAGAAGCTGCTCCCGTGGTTTTCCAGGGCAGGAAGAGCAAGCTTGGCTGTTCTACCCTGTTAAAAATGTGACCTAAGGAACTGTTTGGGCTCGGTACTGGGCCTCTGCGGCCTGCACGGCAGGAGCCGCTGCAGTCACTGGTGCGTGCTGGAGGAAGGGGTGCCCAGAACACATAGGGCACAGAAGGGAAGCCCTTGCAGTGCGGCCGAACAAAGAGAAACCCTTCAGTAAAACCCTTCAGTAAGGGAAATTCTCAGATCTGCAGGCAGCTCCACTTTCCACTGCGCTCAACAGCAGCGGCCCCTAAGTTAACGGGCACCTTACCGTGTCGACTGTGACCGTCGTGCCCCGTGGAGCAGCGGCAGATTCCAGAGACTCCAGAGAAGGGGCCGGGGGACGCGGGAAGGGGCCACCCGCAGAGGCTCGCCGACGAGCCCACAGTGCTTAGCCACACTGCCGCGCGCGCTCGCCCCTCAGAGGCACCGCGCAGAGGCGGGGCGGGGCGGGGCGGGGCGGGGCAGGACGCGCCCTTCCCGCCCACCTTCCCGAGGGGAAACGCGCGAACGCGCTGCAGGCCCCGCGCAGACCGTTGCGGCGCCGCCTTTGTGGCGGACGGGCAGAGCCGGGCTCCGCCCTCCGCGCGGTGCCGGGCGCAGACGGAGCGGAGGCGCCATTTTGCGCTGCTGCGGGAGACGGGTTGGGAGGCCGCGGCGGGAGGGAGGCGGCAACGGTGCTGGCAGCCGTAATAATAGCAGTAACGGTAATAACAGTAGCGGCCGCGGGTGCAGTCTCTGCTTGGGACTAGCGTCCCCGTTCGTCCAACCCCGTGGCCAGGACTCTGCCGATATGAGCGACGTGGAAGAGAACAACTTCGAGGGGAGGGTGAGTGGCCGACCCTGCTCGGGCCTTGCGGAGCGGGTGTGACCTGACCCGGGAGCGATGGGTGGGAGCTTTTCTCCTCCTCCGGCATGGCGGGGGTGGGGGCAACGCAACTTGTCTCTAAAATGGCTTCTTCAGGCGCCCGAGCTTTGACTGGGCCGAGGGCGACTGGCATTCCTCTCCTCTGCTCACCTCCCTGTTGTTAGTGTTTTTCCGAACGGGCGCTGAGGACCTGGCCGAGCGCGGAGCCCAACTCCGCTGCCTCAACCCTCCTTCGGCGCCTTCTCCCAGCACGTCTCCCTGTCCCCGTCCCCATCCCCCTCCGTTGGGGTTCAGGCTCCGAGCTGTGGTGCTGCGGCTCTGCCTCCTCCCTGCCAGTGCAGGTTTGTTCTTAAAGAACAGGGCTTAGAGCGCTGCTGTAGCGCGGGGTTTCTCCCCGACTCCCTTTGCTTTGCTTTCTCTTTCCTTCCCGTAATACCGAGGCGGCCTGTTGTCCTGGCTACTTGCTATCCGCCGGGGTCGTTTCGCTGGCCGGCCCCGCGCAGGGCAGCCGCGTAAAAGAGGGGGAACTGGGCCCTTTGTGAGCGGTGCCTTGCCTCTCCTGGCCGCTGGCCCGCAAACGGGACCATTCCTCGTGCCAAGCTTCCTGGAGCCGTCGGGGAGGTACGGCTTTTGTTGTGGAATCGTAGGAACTCATTGATCGCGCAGCCGAAGCTCTCTCAGCGAGCTGCCGTGGCCTTCTAACTTTGTAGGCCGCTTTCTCCTCTCCTCTCTGATGAATGCAGGTTTTCTCGTACACGTATGACTAGTCCTTTCTATTTTGAGTTTATCGTTTTTTCTTAGCGATGGCTGGGGCGAGCAGGAATTAGAAGCTGATTGAAAGGGGAATTAAATGTGTGCTTTGTCTTCACTTCGTCACTACTTACCGTTTTTAGTTTTGCAGAGATTCTTTTTCCTTTGTTCACTGTGTGTAAGAGTTTATTAAGAGGAACTGCTTAGCATCCTTTTGGTGACTTTCTCGGGTTATCCATTGACAGCAGTTTTGCAGGGTTTCTGCCTGGGGAAACAAGCAGTAACATTTTGTAAGTTTAGTGTCACATCCCAATAACTATTTTTACACGAATATTGCTACCTTTTTTTGTAGTATTAGGGAGGAAAAAACCACTGAAACCCAAACAGAGAAAAACTCCCAAGCCAAATAAAAAACCCCAGACGTTGCCTAGGTTGAGAGTGCTGTGCCTGACTGTGCAGTGACTGCTGCTGTTTTCTTAGATGAGGTGTTATTGTGTTGATTGCCAGGACAAAGGTGGCTATATAGCTGTGCTCCTTTCAGCTGAATAAACCAGTATCTGAAGGAGCTGAGCACTAAGTAAGCTTTGTTGTAACTTTTAAGAACATTTTTATATCGATCTCCCATTTTACAGTAAGTCTTACATATTTTTAATTCTTTTCATGTTTGTATTCCTACTTTGGTTTATTGTTGGGAAATATTTGTTAGGTACATCCACAGAACATTTGTATTAGATTACTTGATGGATCTGTGGTTCATTTTACAAAGCTGTGTGGTTTGAGTGTTTATCCCTTTTCTGCCAAATGTAGAAGTCAAAGAACATTTTGAGAGCATGTGAAATCTGCCTACCTAGCCGTTTCCGTGACTGCAACTTCTTAGTTGGCTTATTTTTTTATTTTTGTCATGGAAAATTTACCTGTTGGAAAGAGTCGCAGGCCATTTTGAGTATTCATTTGGAAAACTTGTCCCATTGACACTGGAATTTCTAAATCACTCTGGCATGTGGCACAGTGTCTTGCCTATGGTTAATAGTTTAATGGCAGGTACTTAATTTCTGGGTTTGGGGTTTTGTTCTATCAAACATTTATAATCAGCTCTTTTTTTTCTTAATACTTTTTTGTTGATGCTATTGAAATACTTGAAACAAACTGTATGTCAGGCTTCAACAGTTTCTATTTCTTTTTTATTGAAAGTACTAACAGGCATAAAATTAGGCATGTGTAACTTGGGGATTTATGTTCAATTTGCTATTCCCAACTGATAGAATTCTGTTACGTGCTGAATGTCCCAATGCTTGTGTGTAGACATGTGGAACTGAGAGAGCATGGCATAAATCTTCAGTGTGTTTGTGGGGGAAAAACAGCAGAAGCTGAAAAAAAGTTTATAAATGAACCTGCTTTCTTCAAAATTGCCACAAATAAGATTTCTGACTAGCCTTTCAGTTCTTCACACCACTGTCACCCCTTCAGTTTAAATGCTAGTGTCTGGCTTTTAACAGTCCAAAAGCCACAGGAGTGAGGTAGTTTAAATCTAATATTTTGTCCATGCTGTCCCAAAAGCTTTTCAAACCTCTTGTTAGTGATGAAGTCTGAAACCAAGATGAACGTGCTTATTGATATCTGTGAAGTTTTGTCTTGAAAAGATTAAGTATAACATTTTCCAGTTTTGCTACTTTCTGAAGAAAAAATGTTAATACACAGATAATTGTCTGATTTCTCTACAATATTATCAGTATTTTACTTTTTTCCAAGTAGCTTTTTACCATCATTAAGATACTACCCATGCATATGCATTGCTTCTAATTAATGATTTTAAAAATCATGTTAATTAGTCTGAACAGGAAATTCAGAATAGTCATGGGAATAACTTTCTTTACTTAGAAACTTACATTTCTAAACCAATAGGTAAAAAACAAGCGTTATTCTTGAGCACAGTCATTTCTTTATTGACTTATAAAGTGAATGTTAATCAACAATGTTCAGGCTAATTAACATCTGCTTTGTTTTTGTCATTTTATTTCAAGTTAAGAGAGTTCTGTATTAAGAATGTGGCTGGTTGAACAGAAAAAATACCCCTGCAAGCAAGCAATCCTGGTGATTAATGAAAAGAAGTTGACAGAAGAGGGGTTGCAGATGAGCTGGAGCTAGGTTTATGGATGTTAAAAAGAAAGAGGTTACAGGTTGTGCTTCTTAACCAGTCACCTGACTTCTTGAGAAGTTGTAGGGTTTTATCACCAGTGAAGGGAGCAGGTTAGACAAACTAGGGTTTTTTATCTTGCCATCAAACGACAGGTTTCTTTTCATATTTGTTGTTACTTTTAATAGCGCTTTGTTCATTTGGTGCGCATTCTGTGATGTACCTTTATCAAACAGTTTCCCAGGCCAGTGAACAATTTGGAAGTCTGAGCAAGCCTGTGCTTCAGACACCTCACTTTGATCAGAACAAAGGTAGAATTTCATTTTAGAACACTACATTGTTTGTCCTCGTTTGAGTAAGATGCCTCTTCTTGCTCTATGCAGAATTGCACAGTGATCTCGGGCTATTGAAGCTCTTGAAGAAATGACATGCTCTTGCATGTGTGCCATCTTGTCGAAAGAAATATGCATAATTCATTGGTATGCAAGTGGCTTTTGAATTAGCTTAACTGTGAAAATGTTGTTGCTTTACAGAGTTTGTATGTGGAATAATTTAATACGTATTATGTTAGTTGCCTAAATCTGATCAACTTAAATTTTTATGACAAAAAAGAAGTGGTGGGGAGGGAATAGTCTGTTAGCCATTGTTAGCCATTCACCCAAGTTGTGTATTGCCAGGGTGGGAAGGGAGACTTCTGGAAGTAACTTTTTTCCCTGTTTTTCAATCGGGCTTAATAAATTCTGTGTTCTGGGCCATGTCAGCTAGGAAGACTACTCTTTTTGAAAACAAGTTCTGGTTCCTATCCTTCTGTATGTGGTAATGGAGTGACTGCAGAACCCTCCCAGAAGAGGCACTTTCAAGCCTCAGTGAGAAGATTAACTTGGTATTTCAGAAAGCTTATTACTGAAGCTTCCTCTTCCTTTTTATCAAAGTAGTCTCAAGAAGTGCATAAAGTTTGCTAGCGTTGATAGTTTGAGGAGGATACATGTCTTCAAGATAGCACAATTTTGCAGTTACTTTGATACCGAAGTTTATGTATGCTGTTGAAATCCTTCTAGAAAAAGTTAAGGGATCAGTTGTTTTTAGTATAAAATGACAGAATGCCGCACGAAGCAAAAATTATTTAACTCTGGGTTTCTGGGAAGGTTGGTAGATTCCTGTCCTTTCTAATAAATGAGATGTCAGTAAATTGATAGTTACATCCAGTTAGTGTGCTGCTACATTTTGGCTTCTTTTTTGACTGCTTATACTTTTATTTCCTGTTGGGAAAAAAGACTTCATTTACTCCTTTAGCTTGGGTGTGAGTTTGTAGCAGTATTTTTTTAAAATCTGAGCTATCCTGCTCACTTAGCAATAAGCTACCTGTTACCCTATCCTTTTTTTTTCACCCCATGTGTATTTCACAAGAAGATGGAATGACTTCCAACTTCAATTTGTGTGTTTTAATTATTTATTTCCTTCCAATTTCACTTTCCATGCTTTGCTGCAGAAAGCCTAATGTAAGCTTATGTAGTTCTTAGCATTTCCCTTCAAATGTTTGTAGCTTTGTTGTCATGCTCTGAAATGATAAGGTGTGAGGACTGAGAAGTGTAACATAATAGATTTTATGTTGGGGTTTTTTTTCCTTTCTAAGGAAGATAAAGGGTAGATACAAATTTTACCACTTAATAGTTTTAAACAGTTGTACCAGTATGGATGAAATGTGCTGATGTGAGTGATGTCTTGCTCAGCTGGATCATAGTTGTTGATAATTGTTCAGTCACTGAGTTTGTGATGTTGAGGTAGTGGGTTGGGAGGGGGAGGTAACATTTCTGTATATAATTTTAAATTTGTTCTTTTTGGAAAGACAGTAGGAAGGGTGGAGAATACTCTGCAGTACTCTCTAAGTGCATCTACCCATGCATTCTGTCCAGAGAATCAGTAACTGAAGCTGTTGCCTTTGGTGTTTTCCTGAAATAATTTCTTTGGCTCAGAGTTCTGCATCTTGATGAATCATTCAATATAAACATAAGGAAAACCTTTACACAGCACTGAAACAGGCTGCCTAGAGAGAGAGGTTGTACAGTCTCTTCTAGAGACTTTCACAGCCCACCTGGATGCAACCTGCTTTAGGTGAGCCTGCTCTACAGAGGGGGTTGGACTCGATGGGGTTTTTTTGGTGTGGCTTGAGTTTTGGTTTTTGTTTGTTTGGGCTTTGCAGTGGTGTTTGGTGGGGAATTTATTTCATTTGGGTTTTTTGTTGTTTTGGTTTTAGTTTTGTCCTGTTATTCACAGGTAAAGCATTTGCTTTGAAAAGGAACTCCAGTCTGAAGAATATTAGGAACTTAGCTGACTGCGTGCAGCTCAGTTGTCTGCAAAGCTGGTTAGTTTGATATGGTCATAGGGAGCCTCTGCCTGTGAGTCTGTAAGGGTGAAAGTAGTGACTTGGATGCGTGTATAATAAAACTAAAGGTATCAAAGTACATACTGTTTTGTAATGCAGCTGTGAGATGAGAAGTCAAATTTAAGAAATACAATCTTAGCATAAGTAAGGTCTCACCCCTTAAGTAACTGAGGATCTTTCAAACAGAAAGATAAGGTGTTGAGGAACCAGAGAGAAATTTTCACCTTTTCTTGCTTAAGCAATATTAAAATTAATTTCTGTGATAGTGATGGAGCTAAGATTAGAATGTATAGATGACTTAAAAACTATCAAACAGTTCAAATACTTTACTGCTGTGGAAAATAGAAGTCTACTTTCTTTTATTAAAGATTACAAATGAAGAATGTTAACTAATTTTCTCATTCATATTGCAAAATCAGTATTGGTCCATCATAGAGAATATTGCTATTTCCTTATGGTAGGAAGTAGAGGAGAAAAATTATTTAAAATCTTCTTTTGTGACTCCTTGAGGCTCAGAACCTCTTAATCCCTGCCTGTAGTCTTGCTGATACAAATCTTCTAGAAACTTTTTCAGCATCACCCATAAGTCCTTAAACTCTTGTGGATTATTTTAATTCCCTTAGTGTCTCTACTTTTGAAGCACTGTAGGAGATATTACTAGGTGATCTGTGTTGCATCAGAAGATGAGATGTAATTGCCTGCCAATGACAGACACAGTATGTAACTGTTAACAGGTAATCTCTGAGGAGGTTTGGAATGTGTAAGAACTTAGGCTGTCACCTCTGTCACTCCAGTTTTAACGGTTCTGTGTTTGTGAGTGCAGCTCCTAAAGGGCTTAAATTGTTCAAAAGGACTTACCTACATGAAATGATGAAACACTTGCTTTTGGCAACTTGATAGAGATTCATTGTCGTAACTGATACTGTTAGAAACGCCATGGGTGGTGTCACAAGATGTTTCAGTGGAAGAGGTAAGGACACTGAGCTAATTTTGACATTGTACGGGAGTGATTGTGTCAGGTATTTTTGGCACCTCTGAACATTTTTAGATTGAAAGATGTCTGTTTTGGGGGTTTTCTTGGTTTGTTCAAGTTTGGAAAGTTCATCTTTTGAAGGTAAAAAGTATCGACAAAGGTGTCCTTGTGAAGGAGTGACTGACAATGATCAATTCTTTGTCTTCTTGTCATCTTATCGAAGGATGTTTTCTAAATTTGAATGGTGTCACATTAAATGTTTGCTGAGAACTTATACTAGGGAGGGAGGTGGAAATAATTCCTAGAGAAACTAGTAGTTGTTGCAGGGGATAAAGTGTTAAGAGGAGACTTGAGGCTATCAAACAATGAAGAGTACAAAAATAGAGTTAAGGTGATCAAAAAACATGTTCCTGTGTTTAAAAAGAAATATGGTTTTTGTCATGAAAATGGAATTCAAATATAAAAATGACAGTGTCAAATGAAACTTACCGATACTGAAGTGCACATACATCCTTTTATTTCAGTGAAAGTCATGTAGCTGTGTAAGCAGGTAGCCACTTTAGTAAGGGTAGCCTGTAATGCAGACCTGGTTCTATGCTTCACGTGTCACGGCGTAACTTCCAGTTTGAGATCCCAATAAATGATGTCCTCCGTGCGTTCCTTGTCCTTTTCATTAGGGTAAAGAGAAAAGCGCATAGCCACAAAACTGTAATAAGTAATCTTAGTTTCCATTTCTGGTTGAGTGCCTATTTATTGTTATGCATCAACTTCTGAAAATAACTTCAACCCCCAAAGTACTGAAGAATTTAACTGCAAAAGAAAATGAAAATGTGGGCATAGGCAGATTGAGAAATAAATTGAGGAAAAAATTGTGAGGCAGGCAAGAAGATAAATTTATGCACATAAACATGTAATGTAAACTAACGGGAGGGTATTAGCATTTTTTTCATTAAGAGTATTTCACTTCTCTTGTGAATTAGTGGGTCTGTGTAGTGCGTTACTCTTAGGGGATTTATAGCCAAGCCCCCTAGAAGTACTGTACACTATAAAGTGTGAGAAAATCCTTACCTGCTCTTTGTTTGCTTGTTTTCCTAGTTTTTCATGCAAGAAAAAACCTCCTGGTTTTGCTTCTTAATTATGCTATTATACATCATCTTTTATGTGTATTAAATTATATGCAAGGAAAACAGGATAACAATGAGGAAGACAGAATTAGGAAGAAAAATAAGCAAGAGAAATAGTTTATTGTGTATATCTGTATGCATGTGTTATGCAAGTAAGTATGTACATAGGTAGGTTGTGACTGGAAATCTGTGGCTGTTCTCTTGAACTGAGGGTGTCTTAGTAATAATGTTAATAGTAATAGGAACAGAATTTGGGATATTTGATACTGAGAAGTACATAGTTACTATTGTAGGGGGGAAATAAGAGTTATTGTGATCAATACTTTAATATATTTGTGCTAATTAGTCTTTAGTGTATGTGTGTACCTTACAAAAAATCTGAAAGGGGAGGAGGGTAGCTGTGAAAATACAGTAAACCACTGAGAACTCAGTAAGCTCATTGTCAGAACGTAGACACTTATACAGTTTTAAAGATTTTTTTTTTTAAGTTGTTTTATAAAATAGTTTCTTGCACTTTACCTGCTGGCTTTTCAATTTGGTAGATAACATCTGAACTCCAGCAGAGTTTTATAATCCCCACGTGCTTAAATATACTAAATGTTCTTTTTCCATTAAGGTTAATGTTCGTGAAGAAATTGAAGAGTTTTTTCCAAGAATGTGGAAGATAAATCAAGATAAAAGAAGGCTAATGAAAAGTATTAAAGATCAGAAAATTAAAATTGAATGGGGGAAAAAATTGAACAGAAGATTGGTCAGATAGAAGCACTTGAATTTTTTTTAAGGCTATAAGGAATTGTTTGAATTGGGGAAGAATACACGAAGTATGAAAAATGAAAAACTCTATGAAGAATGAAGAAAAGTAGAAAGCAAGAGTGAAGTAGAATTAAAAGAATCTGGAAGAATGAATGGGTCCTAGGTTAAGTAAATGTATGGTTTATGTTCCAGTGTCTGTATGATCAAGTTGTAGATGAATTTGCATGATTGCTTAGTTAATAGAGAATTGGTGATCTGGTTCAAGCAGGGATCTATTTGAGGAAAACATACAATATTAACAGTGGGCTAGCAAAATGAAATTTGTTTTGGAGGGTGTTGCCTAACCATTTGTTTTTCAGGAGCAATCAATATAGTAGAATTACTGTACTTTAAATGTTAGGAGTTAGGCATTTATACAACCAATACCATTTTTAATACTGTCTTTTTTGTTAGGAGTCTCGCTCCCAGTCAAAATCTCCAGCTGGGAGTCCTGCTCGTGTAAAATCGGAGAGCAGGTCAGGATCTCGCAGTCCATCGAGGGCTTCCAAACATTCTGAGTCGCACTCTAGGTCAAGATCAAAATCAAGGTATGTTCAGGAAGTTTGTGAATGTTATTTCTGTGCTACTGCTTATGCCTGTCCTTTTGGTATATTATTTGGCTTATGCTACCTGTCTTCTCTCTTCCCTTGTACCGTACACATACTGGTGAAATTGGGGAGAGCTGAATTCTTCTTTCATCAGTGAAGAGAGAAAGAGAAAACATCATTCATAGCTCTGGGAGACAGAAGAGGAGTTGCACAGAAATTGTTGTTCTCTCTCTCCAATTCTTGGGCCCTGTTTGTACATTTTATACCAGGACAGCAGAAAAAGTTACTGTGCTGTGAATTCCCAAAGTTCAGCCTAACGTTGTGGCTTCTCTTCTTGCAGCGTTTATCCAGATAACTAACTACCTGTTGTTAGCATGTAAGAAATCACTGTTTGTTTAAAATCGAGTTTGTTGTTGGCTACATGTCTGCAAAGAAACACTTGAGTTAAGCAGGTTTTTAATTACTTTTTTGAAAGTAGTTTTCAAGCCTAGGTGAACTTCATTTTTGTAGCTACCACAGCACTGTAGTCCTGCTACATCTTTGAGTTTTTCAGCCAAGACAGTATTTCGTGGTGTGCAACATCTGATGTTTGTGTCATTGTGCAAAGTGTAGTTACGTGTGCAGTCACGCTGATAGAAATTTAAACTTCCTGATAGCTGTCTTTAATATAATCCTCTCTGTGTGCCAGAACTCCTGCGAAGTTAAAAATGATGCTACCCAGCAGTTTATTAGAGATCAACGCAAAAAAGATAGAAAATGTAAGGCTTACAGTTAAGTACATTGCGTGCACGTGAGCTAACTAAGAGCTTTCTCTTTGTTGAAGATCCAGGTCCAGAAGACATTCGCACAGACGTTACACTCGTTCCAGATCCCATTCCCATTCTCATTCCCATAGGAGACGTTCTCGAAGCAGATCATACACGCCAGAATACCGTCGTAGAAGGAGCCGTAGTCATTCTCCAATGTCCAATAGGAGAAGGCACACTGGCAGCAGAGTATGTCACGTTCATCAAGGCTGAGTATTAACCAAACCATTGCAGCTTGCGTCGGTGTAATCCAGGCTACCTGCAGGCTGTGTTATCGCTGGATGATGTAGAAGTGTTGTGATTGCAGTCTCTGTCCTTCCACCTGGGC
Organism: Rhinopomastus cyanomelas; assembly: GCA_013400115.1. Lineage (NCBI taxonomy): Eukaryota > Metazoa > Chordata > Aves > Bucerotiformes > Rhinopomastidae > Rhinopomastus > Rhinopomastus cyanomelas. The sequence continues at coordinate 89,981 of VXBP01000003.1, read as the reverse complement.
ACTTGTTTGTGGGCCTGCAGCTGGCAGGGCAGTTGCAGAAATTGGTTGAAAACCATACCACATCAATATGTGTGGATAGGGTGACATCTGCTTCTGTCTGCTCTGGAAGGTGAACCCTTCTGATTTTATTAAGGTGTCGAGTGCATGTACTTTTCACACCAGTGATAGCTTTTCTGTGTGTGCCCGCAGTCTGATTGTATTGCTAAGTCTTAACCTGGAGGAGCCAAAGAAGTTAGGTTTTCAAGTGTTTCTTTGCTTATTATTTTGAAGGTTGCTTGTGGTTTTTATATCCGAGTGAGGACCTTGGTTTCACTTGTAATGTAAATCCATATGTTACTAGCTAGTGTGTAAATCTTAATAGAGGAAAGAATTTACAGTGTGAAAAGGATCAGTAAGCCTCTCAAAATGAGATTTCTCTGGGTGGACAGGAGGAAGTATAGGTACACTGACAAAGATCTAAGCTACTAATCTTCTGTCAGTCTGAGAGATTTCGACCAGTGGCCTTAACTTGTGGTTCCACATCACTTCAGGTTTGTGTGAGTGAGTGCTGTTACACAGAGATCTGCCTCTCTGTTGGTGAGGACTTGTACTTCCCTGATCCTTTTCGTTTTAATCTGGTTTAGTTTCATCAATTCTTTTTCTAATCCTATCAAAAAGGGTACAGTTCTTTTGCAGGCTTACCTTGCTGAAGCAGCTCACCTAGGACCAGAGAATAGCAATGTGAGGGAGGAGAAAATAGTGTGGAAATAGTGGAAAAGTGCAAGACTACCGCAGTGCTAACATGCAGTGACTTAAACTTTTGTGAAGCGGCACTCATAGTTACGCTCCTTGTGGATTGTTACCAGTGTGTAATCCTGATGTAGTAAACACAAATCTAATGTCCTGAAAATTGGCAGGAATAACTGAACTCAAAGGGTTAGATTTCCTGGTGAACTATGAATGAATCCACTTCACTGCTTTAGGGAATACTAAACTGTTTGCTCTGTGAATAAGTCTTTTTTTTGGTCTTGGAAGTGACTCTCAAACACAGAACTTGTTTTCACAGTGAATTTCACGTTAATTCTTGCTATGGTTTAACCCCAGCTGGCAGTTAAGTGTCACACAGCTGCTCACTTGCTGCTCCTCCTTCTGCCATTTGCATGAGAGAGGGAACTGGGGGAAATAAAGCTCTGCATTAAAAAGTCAGTTTAATAGGACAGAAAAGGGAAAATATAGTAATAATAACAATAGAGCATACAAAATAAGTGATTCACAATACAGTTGCTCACCACCTGCTGACCAGAACCCAACCAGTCCCCCCCAGTTTATTTACTGGGTGTGATGTGTATGGTACACATCATGAGTATGATTTTTGCTGGGTCAGCTGTGTCCTATGTCTGCTTCCAGCTTCCTGTGAACCTCTAGCCTCTGCTGAAAGGAGAGTAGAAGCTGAAAAGGCCTTGACTTAGTGTAAGCACTGCTCGATGACAACTAAAACATCAGTGTGTTACCAGCTTTGTTCTCAACCTAAATCCAAAATGTATCACTGCCAGCCCCCAGGAAGAATCACAGAACAGCACAGGTTGGAAAGAACATCTAGACACCCGTCTAATCCACCCCTAAATAACAAGGTCCTGAAGACTCTTAAGACCATCTGAAAGCAGTTTTGCCATCTCTCATGTTTTGGAGAGAGCGTACATTCTGTGATTATGAGGAGCCATACAACAAGTTAATATAAGAGCTGTCTTCTAGTCCTTCCAGTGATGATATAACTATCACTTGTCACTTAAAGGGCACAGACTGGTTCTTGGTGCTTCTCTTGCTTCAGAAAATGTAGCAAGCATTAAGTGTAAGTAGGTTGTAAAATCAGGACAGTAATGATATGTCCTGTGCAGGAGTACTTGGCCAAGCAGTGTTATAAAAGACAGAGGTATTTCATTAGACTCAAAAGAGTTTCAGTGATAGAAGCTGTTAATGCCACTGAATTTTCAGATAGATTGAAATACAGAGTAAAAGAGAATCCTAAACCTGTATAATTAAAACTTGAAAGTTACTTTTGATTGGAAGAAGCCAAAGATCAAGACCAACTGTTGCGCACTGAGTCATGTCACTCAGCAGAACATCCACATGTCCTTCCGGTACCTTCTGTGATGGTGACTCCCCCACTTCCATGGGCAGCCTGTTTTAGTGCCTGACAAGACTTTGGTGAAGAAATCGTTCCTAATGTCCAGCCTAAACCTCCTCTGGTGCAGTTTAAAGCCACTGTCACTTGTCCTGTCACTTTTTGCTTGAGGAGAAGAGAGACCTGCAACCTTGTTTCAGGTAGTTGTAGAGAGTGATAAGGTCTCCCGTAAGCCACCTTCTCCCCAGGCTAAACAACCCCACTTCCCTCAGCCAGTCCTCATAAGACTCTTCACTTGCTTTGTTGGCCTTCTCTGGACCTGATCCATCATCCTATGTCCTGCTTGCAGTGTGGGACCCAAAACTGAGTGTACTACTTGATCCTCACCAGTGCCAAGCACAGGAGGACAGACACTTCCCTACTCTTGCTGACCATGCAATTTACAAGCCAGTATGCTTGTCTTCTGGGCACACTGCTGGCTCATACTTAGCCAGCTGTTGACCAGCACCTCCAAGGTCCTTCTACAGACAACTTTCCATCTGCTCTTCTGAAGTTTTAACCCAAGTGCACTTGTGACTGGCCATCAGCTAAATAATGAGCTTAATGTGCCTATTGCCACCATTTTAAATTGAGGCATCTAATACAAAAGATGCCAGAAGGTTAATAGAATAAAAAGTCATTTTGTTCGAAATAATTCTGTTGGAACTGGCATTAGATAAACCCTTTGACATGTGGAGAAGTCTTCGGCACCGCTATGTGTTTGAAAACAGCTGGTGATTTTCATCCATTTTGCAAGTGTGAAGAGATAAACTTTAGAATGTAGTTGGCTAAGGGGTGTTGAGGTGCAGAGAAAGTTCTGGCAGAAGTTAAATTACAGTTCAAGTGTCTCTGCTTAGTGGTGAATACATGGGAAGGCTGAAGATGAGTTCAGGTTAGCAGACCTGTGCCTAGCACAGACCTGTACGTCATGTCTACAGCTCATTGCTGATTTGAGTGTGACATATTAAAAACTTAAGTTCCTATTACTCTGCTTAGTTTTTATCTGTTGAGGCTTTCATCTACATTAGAAGTTTGTCCTTTTTCCAAAATAATAGTAATGACAGTAGTTGCTTTTTTGAAAATACCTTAAATTGGAATGTTAACTGTTCAAGTGCTAAGCTTTGTCATGAACTTTTGAGTTCTCTTCAGGTGAATTTTTTTAATAATAGAGGAATTTTTATAGACAGGTGTCTAACTTGACTTTTTTAAACTTAATCGGAGTTGAATGTTTGTCTTACCAGGCTAATCCAGATCCCAATACATGTCTCGGAGTGTTTGGTCTCAGTTTGTATACTACTGAGAGAGATTTGCGTGAAGTCTTCTCCCGTTACGGACCTCTGACCGGTGTCAATGTGGTTTATGATCAACGGACCGGACGATCAAGAGGATTCGCTTTTGTTTATTTTGAGAGAATTGATGATTCTAAAGAGGTAAATTCATACTTCACTACTTCTAATTGTGCAGTGTCTTCATTAGTCTCTCTCTTTAAAACATCTGAACAACTAATGTTTGAATATGTATTCACTAGCAAGTTCCCACAGTAAGTTTAAAATATTTCTAAAGAGATCAAGCGTTTTACTTCAATGTTGAGATGCTTGGGCAAGTTTTGAGCATTTTCTGTCTGGTTTGAATAACTAACAGGCCTTGTGCTTTGTTTTTTTTTAGTCTGTTACTTTGAAATTAGAGTAAATCTTTAGACAGATGTAGAAGCATAGTATTTGTAAGTGTTTTTAAAGTTCACAAAAGTTTTTTATTTAAGCCTTCGGTACAGGGTTCTGTCCTTTTGGGCAAACAGAGTCGCATCTTGTTCATGGATTAATAGTCTGGACAAGATGTTTCTGATTTGCTGTTTGATAAGTATATACACAATGGCAGTTATGACTCTTCTCAGTTTGCACTGAAGGGAGGAAGGGTGATAGCTTTAGAGCCTACAATCAGTAGCTGGAAAAGGAATACTGCTAATCATTGATCGTTCCATTAGCAGAAAAAATGTGTCATGGATAACTTGGTTGAACTCGACTTAGTTCTGATTTTGACAACAGAGAATCAGGTTAAGGTAACAAGAGGGTTTGTAGAGTTACATACCTGGTGTTGCAGTTCACAGGGGTAAGTAAAAGATTGTAAAACATCCTTTGGTCTCCGTTTGTATGTTCTCACTATCACTTTGAGAGTCTGACAGAAGAGTTAATGGGGTGGGTAGCTTTCTGTAATCTTCAGTGGCCAACTGTCATTTAACGTTTAAACTTGTGTTTGTCTAAATAAAAGTCTAGGTACTCTGAGTACTTAGTCTGGGATTTTGAAAATGTCACTCTTTTGTGGAACATACAGCATCCAAAATACTTGTACAGTATTTCTTCTCATGTTCATGTGCAGCTCTTCTCTGTTTTACAACTTCATTTGTTTTTAGAAGCAGTGTGTTTTCCTTAGCTGCCGTGGGCAGTGGTCACGCATGACACCATGCATTTCTTACAATGTTCCATGAAAATAGCATGAAGTAATTTGTTTAGTAGAAAGCTGTTTTGGCAGATGCTACAGAACTGGAATGCAAAAAACAGAAATGGGATGATAGCTACAGTCAGAAATGGAGAAATAAAGATGAGTACCTTAAGCAGGAATTGAAATAACTGCAAATGTAATTAAACCGGGTGTTTTTCCTACCCAGTGGGCTAGTGCATGAGGAGAGAATGCAAAAGCTCCAGCACTTGGAGTTTACGTAACTGAGTTACTTTGGCAAAAAGTACAGGAGAAAAATTTGACTCTTTATAGGCTTTGAGGACGTATTTGAAGATAGCAGTAAGCGGCAGGTAGTATAGCAAAGGGGATGTGGCTGGAGGCACGAAACCCTGAGACAGCCCTGAGGGAGAACACTAAAGAACATGAAGTAACTGTGTGTGGAAGACAGATAAAATCTGAAAAGTTGACTGTGTAAAAGCAATGGCACTTGAATTACTTTTCTTCTGAGTATATACATTTCCTCTTGAAAATAAACCAAGAAACCAAAAAGCTAAAGCCTGAAGTCCCCCAATGTTTTTGCATCCAGTATTAAAAGTTGACACAAAGTGAATGTTGAGTAGTTATGGTTAAACTTCGATAACTTGATTTAAGGTAAGTCGGTGTCACTATTGTGTGGACTGCTTCTTATTCCATGGAGTGGTAAAGACATTTTGAGCTGTCAATAAGCTCAATGCTATGGAAGTGAATAGACGATGTAAAATAGGTTTTCTTAAAGGTAGCGTCTTCAAATATCAAAGGGCAGCTAAAACAGCTAAAGCTTCTTTAGTCTTTCAAGACTTCTGATTATGAACCCATGGCAGCCTTGTCATTAGATGTTTGTGATAGTCTTTATAACCAAGATGAGCAGCGATGCAGCTTTTTATAGCTCCTAGGTAGAACAGTTGTTGGAGCAGCACACTAGCTTAAGTGATTCTACATTAACAGGACTGGGAAAGAAATGTTGAATGCATGTATCCACTTGTGCAATCTTTTTACACTTTCTGAAATCCTGCTTGAGAGTGAGATGACACTGGGAGCTGACAGGTTTCCTTTCCATTAAGTGTTTTTTATTGCAGTGATAACAGTGCTGCCAAGATAGCATTTGACTGTCTCGTTACATTCTGACCCGTGTTGAAGATGGCTTGTGGGCACGATCTCTAGGTCAAACCACGACAGCAGGGCAGTAAACATCAAGGATTGATGGTTGGTTGTCCAGAAAACCTGAGGTTTTGCTGTGCTAAATGTTCTTTTTGCTGTGTTTGTTCAAAGGCTGTTTGAACAATTATGATGCTACTGTTTACCTGTTGGGTTTTTTTCAGAAGGAAAGGTATTCTCTTGTATGAGTGCAGTGGATTACCTTTTTATGTGAGGTTGTGTTGGTTTTCTTTTACAAAACCCCATGAACTTTCTTAAGTAACACTTGGAAGTTCCCTTTGTCTTATATTTGCCACCCTTCTGCTAAATCTTCAGAACCACATGTGCAACAGGATGCGAGAGGCAAGATCTGTAAATGTCAGCTTAAAACCTGTTTCTCAAGATTAGCTTTTGGTGTCCTGTAGTTCTCAGTACTGCCAGCCCTGACCCTGATATTGTTGTTGTGTAATTTTTTTGCTAAATTACAGAGTCTATTCACCTGCCCACGACATGAGGATTTTCTTCCTGTGTTTAGGAGAATACAGACTCAGCTTCTAAGATAACAAAAAAGGTGTGGGAGCATACTGAGTATCTTAGGGGTAACAATCAATTGAGAGGATTTTCTGGGGAGGTGATTCTTCCAGCCATCACCAGGGATTTCATGTCACTGTCCAGCTTTTCAGTAATTCAGAATTTGAGGTATTAGCTGTTTAAACTGAGGCTGCAGTGACTGTATTATGTGGCTGTAGCAAGAACTCATCTGAGAAGTGTTAGCTACAAGGTTCACAATACAGAGTTCTGTCGTCTGATGCTAGTGGCATGCTCCTTACAGCCTTAACTGTCTTTCAGAACCATTTTCTAAGTGATGGTCATTAGCAATCGAAACAAATTTTATACAGACAAACTGAACTATTAACATAATTCAGTTGCCAGAGTAGTAACAGGGATTTTGTGTTTTACTTTGTCAGACTTTTAATCTCTGGTGCAAGCAGACCTGCTTAAAAACATTATTATTGACTTAAACTTCGCCTGTAACTCACTGGAGAAATGCTCCAAGTATTGTTTGTGGTATCAAAAGGGGCCCTTGATACACCAGAAGAAAACAAAAGGTCTCAGATGTTTGGAATCATAAGTTACAGACTTCTGGAGACTCTTGAATACCATGAAATTGCTAATACTTGCAGAAACATATCCCGTTACTCGTTCTGGTTCTCTAAAATCCAGTATTTCTTTACTCTGAAACTTTTCTAAGAGACTACATTTAATCAATAGATGTTTAAGCTCAGAAAATTAGGCATTAAAAAGTTATCATTGACAGTATTTTACTAGATTAAAAAAACAAACCCTCAGCCAGATGACATAAATTGAATTTTGTTCAAAGGTGTGATGGACACTGGAATTCAACTTGGCAGGCTGCAGTAAGTGTAAAATGCTGGGGTTCTTAGTTTCTTTTTTCATCCCTTCAGACTGTTTTTAATGTCCTTTTAGATGTCCTCGCTAAATCCTGACTGGAACTAGTGATATTGGTGTACTTGGGGGGGGGAAGCTACTTTATTATGAAGTTTATCCTGTGTTTTTCCCATGATAAAGTGGAGATGTTGGGTTTTATTGTTGGCATTAAATACAATACAGGAAGGAAAAAAAACCCCAAAACACTGCAACAAAAATAAATGAACACCCCTTCCCCCCCAAAAAATACTGTCTTATATGGTTATTTTTCAGTCTTGAGAACAGGCTTGTTAATAAGTGCAAATATGAATTGCTTACAAACTATTCAGGTGTGTTCAGTCTGTATTCACTGACTTTGTGTCACGTTGCTCGATTAATTCAAAGTAGTTAGATGCAGTTGAAATAGAGGCTTTGTGATCCCTTGTACAATACAAATAGTATCTTGAACTCCAGGAGAAATGTCAAGTGATAGTGACATCAACCCTGCCAAGTCATGTTCTCTCCCTTCTTTCCCCACACCTTCTCCCTCAGTGACCACAGTGCAGGCTGCAAACATTCCCCGTGTTACTGCCTTGTCTGGGCTGCTCTTAATGGCCACATCAAGACTGAATGTCATTTCTTTCAGTGAATGCTTGCTTGCTTAACTAACACCACACTCCTGTCTAAGTCTGTGCATGTAATTAAAAGTTCCTTTTTTCCAAACTGGTTCTCCCTAACTGAAAACACCACACTCTAATAAATATCAAACAGGGTTGATGTTAATTGTAATTATTTCTCCCTAACCATTTTGGCCACTGGAGGCTGTGCTCCTGTGTACTTTGGGATCTGCTCATTGTGATAAACTAACTGTACAGGTCATACTCTGAAGGCATTTGGTTATTGTGGATAGACTGCTGTAGGTTTAAAACTGTCACCTGGAAGACTGATTTATTAGTAATGCAGCAATTTCTAACAGCAAATATCTAGATGCGTTCTGTGACCTACAAAGTCCATTTTTCCTTAAGATTAGCAGCCAAAACTAACAGCACGTGTTTGTAGGAAACTTGCTTCCTTAGTGCATCTTGCAAAAGCCATGGAAGTCTTCTAACAACATTCAGGTGTTTGAAAGAAAATCCAGGTTGAAATTAAACTGTTGATGGCTCCTAAGAGGGTATTGTGTGTCTTAAACCCCAATAGAATTGATTTTTTTCTCTTCAGAATGTTTTGTTTGGTGGTCTGGAAGAAAACACTTGTATCTCTTCAACAGTATTTGAGAATGTTCTACATTGTTAGAGTGCCATTTCTTTCCCTTTCATACATGTCCAGCATGAAAAGCAAACTGACACTTGTTTTGAATATTACTTACTAGTCTAATAAAATAATAGTCCAAAATCTGATGAGCAACTGTTTTAACTTTAAAGAAAAGATGTGTCAGCAATTAGAATCACTAGTGTGTATTTTACAGCTTTTGTACTAAATAAATACTATTCTATCACTTGCCTGAAACCAGGTTTCCAAATAGGGCTTGTTACAGCAGTTGTAGGCTGATGTCCACTGAAGTACTGTTTTTCCCAAGACTTGAGGTGCACATTGCTCTTAATGTAGAGAATTTGCTTTGGAAGGATTTTCTAGTTGTTAATGGCTGAATGTGAGTGATCCTGTTGAGTTATTTATGGTTTGATAATGGCTGCAGCTTCTGGGTTTTCTGCATCTGTGGGATGCAGCCAGGTCTGTGGAAGGCTTTGTTAAAGCTGTGTGTCTGTTAAGGGGGCTTGGTTATATTTTTAGTGGTCAGTTGCTGACAGCTGTTGAATGCTTAGGTAGTGGCAGCTTTTCTGTGGAGTGGGTCATTAGATGATGAGTTCAGGCAGACTGGTCATTGTGAGCTAATCTTTATCCAGTGCAATGGAACACAATTCTTGGTACTTCCAAAACAACCAAGGCTCAAAGTTAACTGTCGTGTAACTTGCTGCTGCTTTGCTCTTCTCTGATGCTGCTTCCCTTCCCAAAGAGGGCTTTCTGTTTTAGCTAAAAACACCACATGCGCTAGGTTTTCTGGGTTTGAGGTGTGTTCTTGTGAGCAAAGTGTTACTCTGCAGTCCATTGTCTGGACACCAAAGTGCCATGAAGCAGAACATTCATGACCTTTCAAAATAATTTGCGTGCTAATGCATTTCCAAAAGCAGGTGTTTTTATCATGAAGCTGATTTTTCAGCCAGCTGTCTGCAGTTTTCACACTTTCATGTTTGTGCAGTGTTTTTTGTTTTAAAGTAGATAATTCCTGTGGAGCAGGACTTTAAAAAAACACAGTCTCAAGGTTGGGAAAATTAAAGCTCAGGATAATGCTGTGCTCCCAAAACATAGTTCAGGGTACGTTGCAAGACTTGAAGTGTTCTTGCTAACAGCTAGATGTGCTTGTCACCGTTTGGGTAGGAGAAGAGGACTCCCTAGGTGGCGATGCAGTACAGGCACAAACGGCGGTATTCAAACACAAACTAAGAGCACTCTAACGTGTTAGTGGCCACTCGGTCTCTTCCACTTAGGAGAGAGACATCACAGTTCAGTGATGTGATTGTCAGGCTTTTGTTTCCCCCACCATAACCTCGAGTTTAATTGAACAAGGCTCTTGTAAGAGAGCCACAAAAAAGTTACCTTTCTGAATAGTCGCTTGTTTTGTTATTTGGGGAAAAATCAACCCCAATTACCTGCTCAGAGGCACTTTCATATTTTGAGGTTGTGAGTTTTCAGCATTGTCTCCACACAAAAAATAAAAGAGTGTGTATTGGACTAAGTGCTGTGCTTAGCATCACAAACTAAGGGGTGTGTGCTGGTATTTCAGACATCCTGGAACAGCTGATAAAAGACTGTTTTAAAATTTGCTTTGCAAATTCTAGTAGCTCTCAAATCCAGGGTTAACTGTTTGTTAGGTTCTTGCAGTTGTGGCTTTGCATCGCCCGGATTTTCAAAAGCATGCTGTGCTCAGTTGGGAAACTATTTTTGTGAATTTGAGTTTGTGAAAGCCCGTTGTATTGATTCTCCAAGACTAGAGAAACGGGCTGGGACACCCCGTGAGTGTGCGCGAGCTGTGGGACGGGTCTGAGGGCACGGGCTTCTCGAGCGCAGACCCTCGTGTGTGTCGCTATTGTGAGAGAATGGGGAGGAAGGTTGTAATTAGGTAGCCATGTAGGCTGAACCCGCCATTTTACTAAGCTCTGCTGGAGTAGGTCCTTGTAAGGGAGATGGCAGGAGCCTGGGAGAGCATGAAATGGCAGCCGACTAGCAGTAATCCGGCCATATGCACCCTACAGGAAGCCACTGCTTCGCACAGCGTTTGAATCCACCCGTCCCCCCTGGGTCGGAGCCGGCTGGAGGAAAGATGCTGATTGCAGGCAGAACCGTGAGGGTTTGCTTTACCTTTCTGCTGTGCAGAAGACACAGTCGCAGGAAGTGCTGTGTTAGTGGTTAGCAGCGTGCTCTCTGAAGAGGGGGTTGCGCGGCACTCCAGCACCTCGGTGCAGTCCTGAAGCACTGCCGGCACATGGGCCAGGGGACACTGCTGAGCCTCTCGCCACTGTGAGGCACTAGTAGCCAGTCTGAGTGAAGCTGGCCCAGGGCTTCTTTTTTTTCATGGAAACTAATGTGTTTTGTACATAGACCTACACAGCTACCTGTAGGTTGCAGATTCCATGTCTGTGTTCCTTGTCTCTCCTGCAGGCAATGGAGCATGCAAATGGTATGGAGCTGGACGGCAGGAGGATTCGAGTGGATTACTCAATCACCAAGAGAGCACATACCCCCACCCCAGGGATCTACATGGGAAGGCCAACACAGTAAGGAGTTCCCTCACTTCTTGTGATGGGGATAAAAAGGATCCAAACTGAATGCTTGGGAGCTGGTTGAAGAAACAAAGCTTCAGATCCTTCTTAGACCTTTTATTTCATGGCAGCTGTATTTTAGCACAAAGATACTGACACAATGCATTACTGTAGTTCACATACACTAACAAATCCTACTGTATCTTGTAGTCTGTTTTTAAAAAAGTTAATACAGAAGAAATTACTTCAGAAAGAACACATATCCATCACAGTCAGTGAATACACCCTTAGCTTCCTGAAATACTGAGATGCCCATTTGCCTTTGATTTTGATGGCAGTTAGGTTCAGATCCCTGCTGGAGTTTTTGGAAGGGTTTTTCCTTAAGCATTTCACTGTTAGATTGTTTCATGGCATAGTCTAAAGTGTCTGATTTGCAAGAACACTTAAAGCTTAAGTAGAGATGTGGAGTAGATAATGAAAGTTGAATTTTGTTTTGCTTTTCTCTAATAGCAGTGGAGGAGGTGGTGGTGGTGGAGCAGGTCGTCGCCGTGACTCGTACTATGACAGGGGGTATGACAGAGGATATGACAGATACGAGGAATATGACTACAGATACAGGTATGTGANTCTAAGGGATCCTGCTCTGGCAGGGGAATTAGACTGGATGATCAATTGAGATCCCTTCCAATCCCTAATGTTCTGTGATTTACTCAGTAAGACTCTACATACATGTTTAGTGTGTGTTGTAGCCTTACAAATATTTGTAATCTTCAGTCTTCGAGTAACTTAGTTTTACAGAACAGTAAGGCCAGGGTTTAATTTTGCTACCTGAAGGAGGTGGAGCATGGTCCCTGTGAATCTAGTGGAATTATTTTTCCATGCTGTATATAGAACCCGGGACAGCTGATGGACACTGCTGTTGAAAAAGGGGTTATTTGTAGATAGGGTTTTTAATGCTTGGCATTACACGACTGTCTTGCTGTTTTTCAAGTTATCTAGTTTCAGAGCATGTTGTTCAACAAGAATCGTAGGCATCTGCGAAAGCACTCGATGTGTTTGCAGGGCTAGTGAGAGTTTATTAAACTCTTTGTCTGGGAATATCTTGTTTATAAACACATCAAATAGAGAAATAAAAGCATTTGTTAAATAACTGCAAAGCTGCAGCCAAATCAAGCTGAAATCATTCATGCAGGCCAAGTCTTTCAGTGCTAAGGAAATGGTTCTGTTCTCTAGAAGTGATGTGAATAAGGCCTCTTTCATAATGGATCTGGTTTGGCTTCTTTTTTAATTTCCTTTAAAGGAGACGATCGCCATCGCCCTATTACAGTCGATACCGATCACGATCAAGATCTCGTTCCTATAGTCCAAGTAAGTAAATGCAGTGAGAAGAACCTGGTGCCTTAACCTTGTTGCTCCTAATGCTAATCGATCAGTGGAAACAGGGACACTTCTGCCCAGCAGAAAAGCTGGGCACGTGAAAGCCAAGGTTATGTGTGCTCGCTTAGTTCGTAGGAACGGTGTAACTTGTGTGATTTTCCTTGTTCCCAGGGCGCTACTGAAGACGGAAGAGTTGCAGCTGAGGACGTGATTTTTAAACACCAACTCCAGATCTTAGCTTCCCTACTGCTTCCCCTCCTGCCCTTCCTCTCTTGTCCTCCATCCAGCTCTTTTACAAATCCCGGGTTCCTTTAGAACGTCTGTATTTTCAGTTGAGGTATTCCTGTTTTCTAGCCCCCCTTCTTGTAATACTCTTAAATATTGTAATTGTTGTAGTTTTTGTGTAGTCAGACATCTTAAGCAAAATGAAATAGAGAACCCAAAGTGCTGATCCATTTTGGAAGTCATTCCTATTTTGTTCTAAAAACAATTGGTCTCCTGACTAATCGGAAGAGAGCATTGATATTTTTAAAGCTTGCATGTCATACGTAGTAGACACACTCAGATACTTTCATAGAAACCCGCGTTTCCGAGTAACTTGTTAATCTTTCTGTTAAAATGTTTACCTGTTCCTTTGATAAACAAGTAACGGGCTCTGAGCCTTTCCTGTAAGGACAGATTTACTTAGCCATGAACCAGAGGGGTTTACTCAGTTTGGTCAGTGAGCGAGTGTAGCGTGCTTGAGCTAGAGCAACATCACCTGGGAAGACAGATCCTTCTACGCTCAAAGTCAAGGCTGTGTTTTCTAGATGAAGCTCTGGACTGCTCTGTGGTGGGTAACATTGGAAGTGACAAAACTGTACAAGTCCTGGGGGTGGTGTTGTACTCTTGAGCACTACCCCTCCATAGGTGCAGGAGAAAACCATATTTATTGAACATAGCAATTAGTTCTATAATTTGCTGTTCATCTGAAAAAAAAAAAGACAACTTTTTGGGATGGCAATAATGTGGCACGTTTCGTTTCCGGTCTCTTTTGGAGTTTTGAAAGTTTGGATGGAAAAAACCTACAATTACTTGTAAACCTTTTCTCCCCATTAATAAAAGTTAATTCCACTGAGTTGTGGCTCCTTGTCTTTTGTTCTCTACTTTGTGTCACCCTGCAGTACAGGTTAAACAGGACTGGGCGGTGTTGATCCGTCTTCTCAGGACCCTCGTGTTCCTCCAGCAGCAGGGTGGGTGTCCAGCTTTCTCTGGTGCCACCTCTGGCACTGGCTGGAGTCCTGGAGAGTCAGTTGAAGGAGAGAAACACTCTTGACTTTGTTTAGTTTTCTGGCAAGTTTTGCCCTGTGGAATAACTCACCATGTGGCCGCTTGAATGTTGCGGTTGGCACGACGAAAGGAAGGGGCTACAAAGCCCTCACAGCAGAAGCCATTTCGTCCTCATTGTCAGAAATTGCCACCAAAAGTGTTGGTTGTAATTTTGAGAGGGAAGGCTTATGAAGGGTAGTCTTAACTCTTCCTGTGTGTCAGCAACTGTTAACTGATAATTTAGAGCAACACTAACGTGCCTCCAACTACCAGGAGAAGCTGGTGACAAAACAACTTTGAACTCACTATTGCTGAGGACTTTTCTTTTGAAGTTGAAAACTGAAATGAAAGCAAAGCATCGGAGATGCTGAAGTGAAATAACCTTCCAACTCTGATGGTTTTACTGGTGTTTGTGATGCAGACAAATCGGGGAATGTGCAGAAAATTTGTGCTTCAGTTAACAAAGTCTCAAGATGGAGAGTTGGTGGTGGTTTTGATTGTGTTCTTTCAAAATTAAGAGTAGTGGGCAGAAAGAGCAAAGCAGCTGAAAGCAAAAGCACGGGACATAGCTATGGGGCTGGCTGAGGGGACCCCTTCAACTCAGGGAGTTACCCCGACGGGAAGCTGGAGAGTGGTGGCTACTGGTTGCTGGGCTGTGGTATTTATGGCCCTTAGTGGTGTTAGGCAGTTGGGGAGCAGTTCAACAAGTCTTCTGCCTGGAAGCTAAAGCCAGAAAGGAGTGGCTCAGTCCTTAGCCCAGGAGATGGATTCTTCCAACAGTTAGGCCTAATAATCCTTTTTGTCAAGTGCCCATCTTCAGCTGTGAGTGGCAACAGCCTTGTGTTAGGTGGTGTTTTACAGTGTGATGCCGAGGGTGGGTGTTGGGAGGATGGAGCTCAGGGGCATCTTATGACAGGACCAAGGGGCAGTGGGTGTGAGCTGGAACAGAGGAGGTTCCACATCAATATGAGAAGGAACAACTTCACAGTGAGGGTGACAGAGCACTGGAAGGGGCTGCCTAGAGGGGTTGTGCAGTCTCCTCTGGAGATACTAAAACCAGCCTGTACATGTTCCTGTGCTGCTGTGGCAGAGGAATTGGACTGGATGGTCTTTCAAGGTCCCTTCTAATCCCTAATGTTCTGTGATTCTGTGTGTTTTGTACTTAATGTTGGGACACAGACCACGTGGAGCGGTTGGAGTGGTTACTGCTGTATCGGACGTGTATGTGTTTGACTTCAGCGGCCATTTCTAAAACCATCAGTCCTGAAATGACAACGTTTCTAGCTGCTTGGTGGTAGCAGTTTCCTGTAACTTTGAGGATGGGAGCCTCACCACCTCTGTTGTGAGTGAATGGATTTAGGAACACCCCTTACACAAACCATGCAATTAAAGACCCTGCATTACTCTTACACCGTCTCACTAAACAGGTAACGTGCTTTGTCTAGTCTTTCTTTCCCCCTAGTTCTAGAGAAGGATTAATCAACATAACCAGAGCTCTGATCACGCAGTAACCTTTTCCAACTGAGCATAAACCAGCCAGCTGAAGAAACAACGCGCTTGCTTTGTGCTAGAGCACAGTTAGCTTCAATTCACAACCCAACTGCCGAGAGCAATTAAACGCTGACTCGGGCAACCCTAGAGAGTTCACGTGGGTTTTAGCACGGCCTCGGTTCTGCGCTTGGGGTCATGCTTGCTCTTAAACATACTGTGCTCCCAAATGCTTCAGAGAAGTGGCCGTGAAGGCTTCACGACAGCTGCTGCTCAGGCTACCCCGAGACTGTGTGTCATGGAAAATCTGCGCCGATGACAACAGTTAGAGACCTTCTGGTTTACGTGTTGGGCCAAAATAACCTCCGAGCGTGTGTGTGTGTGAGGATGATGCACTGAGGTACAGTCTGTCTCATGCAGATAATGGGAGTGGGTTTTCCCCCACGGCCAGCCAGCACCTTCTGAGCAGGAGTGTGGAGAACACAAGCCCCAGTGTCTGAGGCACCTGTAGATGTTTGTTGCGTTGCTTCTGTGTAGAGCAATGGGGCTAGGACTGGCTCAGTGTGAGCAGGCTGAGCTGGAGCTTCAGCTCCAGGGTGGCTTTCTGTACCTCCTAAAGCAGTAAATACAACACTGATCAAGTTTAAGTGGAAATCACATTTTCACTTGAGCAGCTGGTGTTTTCTCCAGACAGCACAAAAAGCACCGTCCTCATACTTCTTCCATTTGGGTTAAATTTGCTATTAAACTAGAATAAACAAACCTTAATGAGTCTGCTGCTTCAGATGTACGAGAAGCAGCATCTGTAAAACAGGCAGGCAGCTACTGGGCCGGAAGATGGCCCATGAGCCACTTCAGTCTCTTGAATTTCAAGAGGAGATGACCTTACCCCGAAGGATTTCTTAACCTGTGTGTTGGCCACTCAGGGGTACCCTTTGGTATCTAATGGCAGGTACCCTGCATGTGCAGAATGAACACTGATTTGGCAAAACACTGAAGATCTTTGCTTAAGATCTGCACATGTGTCTTTAAACTGGTTTTTGAGGAACAAGGGACTGTGGTGCTACCTGCTTCTCCTGGAGTCTCCTCTGGAGATGTTTAAAACCCGCCTGGATGTGTTCCTGTGTGACTTGGTCCAGGTGATCCTGCTGTGGCAGAGGGATTGGACTGGATGATCCTTCGAGGTGCCTTCCAACCCCTAATGACTCTATGATTCTTCAATAACTGCCAGCTGGCCCTCTCTCTCATGGTAGAAACCTTGTAAGCTCATGGAGATAACATCATCCACCCTTCAGGTTCTCTTTTAGACCTCATATGAGGCTTTTGCATCGTCTTGTGTAGGTTCTGTGGAAGCAGGCACTGAACTTGCCGCAGCGCGGGAAGAACCGCTGAGCATTGATCAGCAGATTGCTGTGGATGACATCCGATACGGCTACACCGGCACCGCAGATCTTTACTAACAGGGTGCAGTATTTAATCTCACTGCAAACACACAAAAGCTTTCATCAGGGAGCGTTTAGCTGGTTGATGGCTCTCGTGCGTGCTGCTAGGACTCTTCAACATGAGCAGACGGTGCCAGGGTGGCAACAGAATTGAGGGATTGGTCAGCAGTTCCTGTCTCCTGACTGTGGACTTGGACAGCCTGACCTGCTTTCCTAATGCTTCTATTTCATTTCTGCTCCTTGCCCCGAGTGGCAAGTGTTCCCCTTCTGTAGGCTACTGGATTCAGCGCAGGACTGGCCATGGAGGAAGCAAACATGCAGGGAACACAAAGGTGCCACCTGAAAAACCCCAGGGGCCAAATCCTACCCAGTCAGTTGTACAGCTCAGCTCCTCCTGGGTGAGGATCCTCTCCTCCTGGTGAGTTCCCAGACTGGATTTCTGGATCACAGAATCATTAGGGATTGGAAGGGACCTCCAAAGACCATCTAGTCCAACCCCTGATGGTGGCTGTAACCTTGTCCACCCGGCAATCTCGCCAGCCCACTGTGTTTTTAGAGCAGATAAGGCCAAACTGGCCACCCTTACTGGCCAAACTGAGGACCAGAGTCTCGGTTTTGCCCAGGTGGCCCCCGTACGTTTACAGCAAATCGAAGTAACAACCAAAGCGGCTGATGCCTCAGCAGCGACGGCAGCGCCGGGAATGGCGGCAGCTGTTGCGTGGCTGAGGTGGCCCTGGCCCTCGCTGAGCACAGCTGGGTGTTTGATAGCATCACGTCAGCTGCGAGCTCTGCAGGGAGAAGGTAGCAAGAACAAAGCTTCACTGCATAAACCCCAAACGTTAGGGCAGGGCTCGCGCTCGCCCGGGAACGTAGAGCTCTGGCTTTTTCTCTTGTTTTAAAGGAAAACAAACTTGCACAGCGTGGACTTCCAGTCTTGCAGAGAGAGAATTTCATTTTCATCTTCTGGAGATGGAACCCATGCAGCAACCCCAGCTTCTGAGGACTTCACGGAGTGGTTGGAATCACAGAATCACAGAACATCAGGGATTGGAAGGGACCTCAAAAGATCATCGAGTCCAACACCTCTTCCACCGCACGGGGGGATCACCCTAGATCAAGTCACACAGGAACTCATCCAGGTGGGATTTGAATGTCCCCGGAGAAGGAGACTCCACAACATCTCTGAATAGCCTGTTCCAGTGCTCTGTCACTTCCTTTCTTTTAAGTTGTTTACAACAGTCTGGTGAAGGTGAAACTAAGAATGAAGTTGCTAGTCCTAAGACATTGGTAAGGCTGAATATGCAAAGCAAGTTGTAGGGGCAGAGTGTAGCTCACACTTTCTGGATGGATTGTGTGATAGTTGAGGAGAAGGTGCAAGAACCACCCATTGGCTTTCTTCTGTGTGCAAAGCATTAGTTGTTATTCCACCCTGTGGTGCTCTCCGCCTTTGCAAACTGCTCCAGGGTGCACAGCGAGAGCCTTGAATACACTGGTGGTTGCAAGAAAAACAGTGTTTGATACCCTTGGCAAGTGAAACAGTGTGACTGAAGAAAGGAAGACTTGCCACTGTGGTTCTAAGGTTCTGGCTCATGTTTACATAGCAAGTGTGAATACATGGGATGGAGTTTGGATCACATTCAAGCTGGTAATTCCAGACTGCTGGATGAAATTCTGTACCCAGGCAGAGCAGCTATGCC
>VXBP01000003.1:55894-69457 GCA_013400115.1 Rhinopomastus cyanomelas | reverse complement strand
GGGTGTCCCAGGAAGCGCTGCTGTGCCTCCCACCCCTCCTCGCCCGGGACAGACCGACAGTCGCCACCCACCAGCGCCCGGCCGTTGTCGCGTCGGTCCCGGTACCGCCCGGGAGCAGCACCTGCCGTCGCGCTGTACCGAACCGAGCCGGGGCAGCACTCTGCTCCCACCCGCGGGGTCGTGAGGCTACACGGGGCACCGGAATGGCGAGGACCGGCAGCCTCTGTGTCCCCGAGATGAAACCCACCCCCTTCCACCGCTTTTGGGGTGAAAAGCATCCGCCGGCTGCCGCTGCCGTCGCGGCGCGGGGAGTTTAGCGGGGCTGCCGGTGTCTCTGACTGACCCGACGGCAGCTGTCGGCGGACACGGCGCTGGGCTCCGCCACCCACCGCCCCCACCGGGGCTGCTGAAATGGATCTGGGGAGGTAACTAGGCGTTAAGAGCAGCGTCTCTCCTCTTCTCCCGCTGAGGGGCACCGAGGATTTCCACTGGAATACCGACCCGCGCCGCTAAAATCTCCCTGTGCCGCGTGTGGAAACCTAAACCTTCGCTTCCCGCCTGCTAAAAGCCACCTGCTGTTGTCTCCTCCCGTCCTCTACTTTTAGCTCATTAGTTCCACTGCGGCTACACGGTGCTGCGTCGCTGGCTGGTACCGAAGGGCACTTCAGAGGCAGCTCAATGCATCCGAGCAGCTGTTTGACCACTTCGCTGCTGAAGGCAGCGCGGACCAGCATCAAGTCCCTGCCGAGCGACAGTCCCGGGGGAGAAGGAGCCTCCAGAACACTGATGGCTCCAAATGCCTTCAAGGACTTTTTGTCGCAGTCTCCTCACTAACTTCTTTTGGGTGAGAAAGATGAGCCTCCGTGGCTACGGTGATAATTTTATGAGTTGGCTTCTTAAATATCAGCATGACAACTGCTCGCTGAAGGGTGCTGCCAGCTTACTCGCTTGGGGTGACATCGGTGCTAAAACTTCCCGTAATCTCCTCCTAATCGTAAGGAATGTGAGTGGGGCTCTGAAGAGCAACCCAAGGTTTTCCATTTCACCAGGTGTGTTAGGTCAGGCTTCACTGGGGAAGGCTCTGCTTGGATTCCTGTGCCTCCCTGGGAAGGTGGTCTTCCTCCCTAACAGGAGAGAGAGCAGCATCTACATCAGCATCGCACTTGTGCACAAAACACCGCTCCTCCTTGATGCGACAAAGGTGGAAGGTGAAAGCCATCGTGTAGGAAAGGTAGGACTAGACAGGTAGGACTTGGTTGCCTCTGTGGCAAGCTGAACAGCATTGATGAGCTGCAGCAACAGGAGCTGAAGCTGCTGAGGGAGGAAGAAGGAAAGGCGTGTGGAAGGCATGAGGAACAGAAGAATCTGATGAGCAGCACTGTGTGGAGAGCACGAATTCTGGGACACACCAGGGGATGATCACACTGCAGTGAGAGCAAGCAGCTGTGGGGATTTTGTGACTAGTGCCTGTGGAGGAGAGCGGGACTGAACAGGCTGGAAGTGCAGAAGACGCAGACTGTGTCCAAGAAGTCATCTCTGCTGGTGGATGACACTACCTGGAGCTTCCTACCTGGTCACTTTTCACCAGTGCTAAGACCTTACCGATGTGCCAAGCCCTCTCGGTGTCCCCTGGTCTCTGTGCAGCACCCAGAACGAAGTCACTTCCTTGCCTCCAGCTACTGTGAAGTTTCTCTTACTACAGCAAGTTGTTTAGTGATGAATCCATTTGTACAGTATTTGGCCCAGTGCAAGTTATTAACATTTGAACCAATAACCATGGAAGATGTCAAGTTCCAAACCAGCTGAGAGATCTGCAGAGAGGAGAAGGTGGTGTTTACAGTCTTAGAGCAAAAAAAGGGAGCAAAACTTGTGTTTCAGAGAGACCTACAGAAAGGTCCTTTTCCTCTTCAAGCAAACAGAGTTTTCTTCCGGAGTCAAACAACTCTTGAGCTATTGAGTGAGCAGTATGGATTTTTCACCACTCTCCTCTTCCTTTTTTGCTTTCCTTTGTGAATTCACTCTTCCTGTCAGACATCAGTTACTGCAAAGCCACAAAGATCTCGTCTGCTTTTAACTTCCTCCTCTCAGCTCAGGGTCTGCACTGCTGCTTCTCCAGCGTAGTGCAAGTTCTGGCATCTCTGCTGTAGCTCCAGTGTCTGTCTGAGACTGGGAGGACACTGACCCTGGCTTTGCTGCCGGTGGCTCCCCAAGCCCTCTGCTGCTCCACTCAAACCTCTGGTGAGATGCTACCACCAGTGGAGTCCTGCTCATGGGGGATTAGTCATCAGAACAGAGCTGTGAAATACCTGAGCCACTGGTTTTCAAGGATGTTCTATTGAACCAGTCTTCCACCACCCCGCAGCGCTGCTTTTTCTCTGCTCTCTCCAAAACCCGACTGAACACACCGGGTTTCTCCAGAGCAGCAGTAAGGCTGCAGTGAACCTTGTCTTTCGCTGGGTCTGTTCTCAGAACCAAGTGGGAGCCCTGCAAATGAGGAGGAAACCTCCAGGGGCACAAGTGTTTTAACCCAGGGTTCAGTGCCTAAAGCACAATCGTATCTGTGCTGACGGGATCAAGTGTTGTACCAGCTGCTCTGTGGGAGAGTCTGAAGGTGGGATGCAGGTAGAAGGCAGCAAACAGCTGAAGGCAGCAAGCTGCGCTGGGTTTCCTAGGCACAGATTGTCCAAGGATGTGGTGAGAAGACTTCCCTTTCTGACTTCAGCCTTGTGGCTGTGGATCAAGCTGGCAATAACTCCTCACACAGGACATGGGTACCTGTGCTCAGCAGGACTGAGGCGAACTCCCCTTAAGGAGCAGCGAGATGGAGACACAAAATACAGCTCAGAAAGGAGGAAAGGGGAGGGAGAGAGGTCGAGAGACCAGGAGAAAGAGATTAACAGCTGGGAAAAGAAAATCTAGTGGGACCTCAAGGTCAGTAGCTGAAAAGGGAAGCAGGGGAGAAGAAACCCAGATGGGACAGAGAAGACGTGGCTACGAGCTGGATAAAGGAGGATAGAGACTGGGTATGAACACAAGCAGCCCGAGAGCTCCGTCAGTCTTTTTCTGTGTCAATACATCTCTCAGTTCTTGACTACCCACCATGTTGAGCAGCAGGGATATTGTAGCCCTGAAAACGTGGATGCGAAGGCACCAAGGAGGGTAAGACTGTGTTTTAAGGAAAAAGATGCTAAGCAGGTCTGCAGTGACTCTGCCGGTACCTCAGGGGTGTCGAGTCCAGCCTGTTTGTGGGGTACAGCTCCCACAAGGTGTCTTGCTCTCAGCTTTAGCACTTGCTGCACATTGGCTTTTGGAAATATTCTGAATGTGTTTGCCTGGGACATCAGCCCCAGGTGTACCCACAGCTCTTGAGAAGGATGGTGTGGTTTGTCTGTGCAGGGACACAAAATCCGCTGGCTTGGGAACCCCACGTGTGCGGGCTCTTCCTCCGGCTCCACGATCTTCTCTTGAAGACCACAGACAAAGGAGCCAGCACCCCTGCCAGGGGCACATGTCTGAACAGGCACCAGCTTAGTAATTTCAACGTGCGTAGGGCCAGTGGTGAGTGGTTGCTGCCGGGCACCGTTTTGGGGTGGTTTGGCTTTGCTTTGGCAGCAGGGTTAGGGGCACCTTCGGCGAGGTCAGGGCAAAGGGTGACAGTGGTGTCTCTCCTCCTCCCGCTGCCCTGAAAGCAGGACCTCCGTTGTTTTTATTCCCGGTCTTTTGTGGCCGCTGCAAAGGAGCATCGTCCGAAGGCACCGCGTTCTTGTTCTCCAGCGGCTGCCACCCTCCCGGCCCTTTTGCAGCCGGGGGGCCCCCCGCCGCGGGCAGCCGACTTGGGCAGCGGCTGGGGGCGGGGGGAAGGGGCTGGGGGAGGACCCCGGGGGGTTCTGAAGGGACACCGGGCGGCCGAGGGGGGATGGGAGGGCAGCGGGCAGCTGGCGAGGGAGGAGCGGTGGGGGGCCCCGGGGCCACGGCTGCGCGTCCCGGGGGGCCTCCCCGCGCCTCCGCCGCTGCCCCTCGAGCGGAGGCGGCCGCCAGCACCCCCCGCCCGGAGCTCCCCGGCCACGTTTCGAGGCGGGCGGGGGGGGCCCCCCCCTTTTTCCCGGGGCCCNNNNTCGTCTTTGTCCGGTGCCGACGGCGGGGTTCGCCCCTCGGCCGGGGGCGATGCAGCGCTGGGGGGGTGCGGGGGTGGAAGCGGTGGCCCCGCCGCCCTGCCGCCCTGGGCTGCTCCTCACGTCCATGCCCGCGGCTGCACCGCACACGCTCTTTCAGTGCGCGGAACCCCCCTCCCCTAACGCACCGGTCTGTCGCTGGAGGGAAAGGCAGCCGGAGGTGGTGCCTGACAACCCCGAAGCCACCTTTGTCCCCAGCAGCCCCACTCCCCGCTTCTGTTTGCCCACCGCTCCCGCCTTCCCAAGCGGCATCAGTCCTCGGCATCTGGAGGTGCAGCCCAGCCTCACCCAGTCCTCCCCTTCCCAAGGCAGAAGATGTCTGCCCGGTTCAACCTCCCCAGTAACCGGTCCCCTAACGCTTTGGAGGGTTTTCTAGTCGATCCTTCTGAGGCAAATAGTGCCCTTGAAGGGGAAATAAAGAGAGTGAAGTGTAGTTTATTAATTTTAAAAGCCTCCCCAGCCACTCCTTGTGTCCGTTGCAGCCAATGTCCCACCTACTCAACTAGATGTAGGTGAAGTTCATTCACCTCAAAGAGTTTTCTGGTCAAGCGCCCGGCTGCAGTGGGATGGTGCCTACACAGAGTCAGGTCCCCCACTGCCCTTAAGTTATCTGTTGGATTGGCTGTGTGTCTATGGAACCTGTTTTATGGGCTCATAAATGCCATTAAATCTTTTAGCAGGTAGTGTGCATTTCCAGCCAGACTTCCGTAGTGAAACAGGACTAGAGAAAAGACACCTTTTGGACTTCAAATGGTGGATCTGGAGCCATCTGCCACCACCAGTGTCAGGGTGGATTTGACCCTGTTGGCGTGGCAAGCCTGTTCTTCTTGACAAAGTCCTACACGGTGAGCAGAAAAAGAGTGATTTCCCCCCATTCCCAAAGGGCAGCTCCCCGTGCCCACAGGCAGGTGATCTGGGATGTGTGGAGGAACAGACAGCGCTTCATCTGTGATGATAATGAGCTGCACTCAGCTCCACTCTTGCTCTGTTTTCCTCCAGGACTTGGTGGCTCCAGTCAAAGGCAGCCCCACCATGTCTACCCAGGATATTTCTTACAACATTATGCTGCTGCTCTTTCTCCCTGAGAATTACTGGACTTCTTTGTGAAAACATGATGGAAGAGAATGGATTCTTATTTCAGGACAAGTCCTCACTGTTGAGAGAGAACGTTGGCCACAGCTGAAAGCGGGTTTTTGTTCGTACATCCTCTCTCGGTGCTGCTTTCTGTTTGACTTCGTTAGGTTCAGAGCGAAGTTTGAAGTAGCAACTGGCCATAAGGTAGGTTCTCGCTCCACGGCGAGGACAGGTTTTGGTCTCTCCCTTGACCAGCCATGGGTGGGGATTTCTACAGCAGCTGGGAGCACAGTGCTCTGCCTTATCGAAATCTTACCCCACATTCATTTCAGGGATCATATAAAGAAAGGCTGAAGGAAAAGACTGGAAAAGCTAAGTTCTGCATTCAGTGCTTTAACGTAAGAGCTGCCTCATCCTTCAGACCAGACAACAAAACACTGTCCTTTCGTTTTACTCTGTTGTTACTAAGACTTGGATTTTTTTTAAAAGACAATTCCTTAATTTTAGATCTACTTGCTCGGGGCTTACGAATGTTTCTATCCTTAAAGTGTATTTAAAAAGCAAAAGAGATTTAAGATCAAAACAAACTTTACAGCTTATAATGGGATAAACCCCCGACTTCTCAGAAAAGGTTAGTAAAAATATGAGTAAATTAAGATTTGAACAAGAACAAATTAATGGAGGACAAAAAGGAGATACTCGCAAAGTGCAAAGCTAATCCACAACAAAATATTGACTTTATTAATTTAGAAATTCCACAGTTTTGAAGAGAAACCTTGGATTCATTACATGCTCTCCAATTTTGAGCGTGGGCTCCACACTGGTGCAGTTTACAAGCAGAAATGGTTGTTTGATAACCAGATTTCCAAGGTGTCAGAGCTTTCCGTGGCTGGACCTACAACTTTGGAACTGCAGAGCAAGTCCTCGCTTGTTTTGCCTCTTCACCAGACTCAGCAGAAGTTTTGGGGCGAGACTGGGGGTGCACAGACACAACGCCTCGTGCTGCAGGTTTGCAACGAGGTGGCCAACGTTTTGAAAAAAGCCCCAAAGAAACTAATCTGAACATTTTGTGCAGGACTCGAACGAAGCGCTCGCAGCTTTATTTGCAGCAGATGGAAGCGGTGCATGTCTGTACAATGGGGTTCTTGTGGGGATTTCAGGTATGAAACCTCATATCTTTTTAACTCGTAATGTATAGAGAAAACAAAGTCTTCCCTTAGGCTACAGTTTGTCAAGTTTGGGTTTTTTCTTCCTGCTGAAAATAGTTTCTAGGCTGTCTGGAAGCCTGTGTGGAGCAAAACTAATGTTTTCTTATTGGAGAAGAAAGGCTCCTTCCCTCTTCCCTAACTATGGAGAGAAGTGAACTTTGAAACGTGACGTTTTACTGCTTCTCCTTAGAATACACCCCTGAACCCCTTCCAAGTTAGTTTTGAACCTCTGCAAGTCACTTACAGGACGTGAGGAAAGCTGTAAATTAGCCTGACAGCATTTGCATCCAGAAAGATGATCTGGTTTGTTCTGTTTCTATCAAAGGCAGCATTTGAAATTCCCATTTGCAGCTCAGGAGCCACGCCAGGGAGTGACTTCCTAAGCAACTGAGCGGGCACCTGTTGGCCCTTGACTTAGAGGAGCCCGGAAACACTTTTGTCTTGTTCTTTCCACTGCTTCAACTGCCTCTGACCACACTTTTCTCTTTCCCAAAGCAAAGAACCACAACTTGCTGACAGCATGAGCACATTTAAAACTAGTAGGCACTGGTGCTGGTTTTAGATTCCTAAAGCTTAAGGCAGCACTAGAAGTGTGCAATTAAAATTCAGATATACCCAATCAAATAATTAGACCGTACTGCTGATATAAAACATCCCCATTTATTCTTATTACTTTAGAAATATTTAATTATCTTGATTTTTTTTTTAATTTTAAGAGAGAAAACAATTTTTCCTAGCTTGCCAGTGATGCAAGAAATTTAATGAGAATTTCTGGAAATTCAGATTAAGAAACTCGAAGGCTCAATTCAATCAGGCTCCTTAGAGTCCGTTTCGTTGCCTTCAGAAACGATTTTTGGAATTCTTTTGTTTTGAAAAAAAATCAAGGAAATAATTTTGCCTAAATCCATATTCCAGTAGGAAGTGAGGATCTCTGCATTAATGTTAGAAAACTGCAGAAAGCTGAAACAAAGGTGTAGAAAAGCCCCCTGGATTTTGCTGTATCTAGCACTCCATTGCAAAAAACCAGATGGAACTACACAGGGAACGTTTTCTTTTCAGTCTGAGAACGAAAAAGGTCTAATTTTGCCCCTGATTTGCTAACACAACTTCGACTTGATGTTTGTGTGGTTGGCTTATGGCAAATAAGGTGGATGTTAGCCTTGCCTGTGGCTGCTGCCTGTGAGAACGTTTCAGTGACTGTTTACAGACAGGCTGGGGCTTTATCACAGGTCTGATGCAAGAAAGCAGGATTTTTTCTGTGGCCTCTGTGACCCCATTATGGTACTTTGTTAGTGTGGGTTCTGCAAGCTCAGCCTGGCTCCTGTGGCACGGCTATACGTTCAGACAATGGGCTCAAAACAGACTTGCTAAAGGAAAAAATTCAAAGCTTCAAGCTAGACTTGCAGATTCAAGCACAGCTTTTGCTCCCTGCTTTCCTACCCGATTTCAGCAACCCGGGTTTAAGAACTTCAAAAAAGCTCAGCTGAGCTGTTTGCTGCCACTGAACTTTAACAGGAACCAAACACATTTCTCGAAGGAAAGCTCCAACCTGAAATGTGCAGAAACTGCTGCTTAGGCTAAGATATATTTGTGGGCTTCCAATTGTATCAAGGAATGCTCGATTGACATGCAAATCGAGCTTTAAAACCAGGAATAAATTAGCATTTATCTAATGCTCCGTGGATGCACTTTAATTTTGCCCAAGTCAGGATTTTATTTGTTTTCACAGGCTGAACCTTATGGGGATGCAGGGGATTTTTGTTTTACAGCTCTCTTTTCTCCTACTGAAATGTTTTGGTAGGAGTTGTAGTTACTTGACTTAGCTACTTTTGGCAATAACTGGGCTGTACATGAAATTTTACACAAAAAAAAAATGTCAAATTTGATTGATTAATTCAGTATCAAAGAACCCTAACTTTGAGGGGGCAAAAGTAGGTATTTTCTTATATACGAAGATTGTGACAGATATTTAATGCTGAGAATGTAGACTCAAATAAGATTTCTTTTGATCAAATTTCCCCAGCATCTTATAGTTAAAATTATGCTCCATATACAAAGGGAAACCCTCTGTACATGAAATTTTATACCAAAAAAATAAGGTTAAACTGGATTGATTAATTCAGTATCAAAGAACCCTAACTTTGAGGGGAAAAAAAGTAGGTATTTTCTTATATAAAAAGATTGTGACAGATATTTAATGCTGAGAATATGGACTCGAATAAGATTTCTTGTGATCAAAATTCCCCAGCATCTTCTAGTTAAAACTATGCCCCATATACAAAGGGAAGCCCTCTGCAGAGTCACAGAATGGGCTTGCAAAGGAAGCAGTCCTATGGGGTGCCTTTCATGAGCCATACAAAAGAACTGAGCCTCATTTATTTTCAACCAGATAAAGAATTACTGAAGTGACCTAGAGAAATGATTCAGGAATAAGCAGTAAAGTCTGCAGGAGGAGCCAACAATTCTGCAGCTCAGACTTCAGCCTCACAGGTAGTTTAAATTTGCCATACACCCTGTAATTCAGAGACTGCTCGGTCTGCTTAAGACACAGAGCAGAAACAAAACCTCAGCTGCATTTGACATTAGCTCCCTTTCTGAGCTTGAGACAAGCAGCAAGTAGCAAAAGCTAAAATGCATTAAGTGGCAAAAAACCACATTTTAAACACAAACTATGTTTGTAACCGTGTTCTTCAAGGGATAAACTAATTAATGGCTCCTATAAACTGCTATTTGCATGAATGTTACCTCAAAACTGGAGCACTTGTTCCTGATGGAAATTGTAAAAGATACAACCAAAATCTAAACCAAACTGTAGCCAGAACATGCAGGCAATGAATTCTTAAAAGTAGAAAGAATCCTTTTTAAAATATTCAACCAAATTTGAACAACAACAACAACCAAAAAAGTAGATGATGAAATTTCAGCATCTCCAATTTTGTTCTAATATAACAAAAGAACTAATTTGTATCCAAAATAACATTTATTTAAAATATTACAACCAAAATGTTGTAGAGTTGCTTCAAAGGCCATTAGTGCAACAGAATGTTTAGAGAAAGAGAGAAGGAAGATTTTTTTTTTTATTAATAAATAATGGCTACTTGGAAGAAACTCTGGACATCAAAATCTAATCAGTATTAGGTATTAAAAAGTCAATTTAATGCTTTTTCCCTACATGGAAGTTCCTGGAATTTAATTCACCACAGACCCATGATACTGCTAGCTGAAAATGCCACTATCACACCAGCAAGGCAAAACAGATTCTGGAGAGGAGGGTCTCGTTGCTCTGCCAAAGGGATTTCATGCTTGGGTTGCTGCCCCATTTTACTCCCTTGCTTGGTATTTTTTTTCCCCCCCCCCTTGGCAAAAGATCTCTTTGATCAAAAGAGGAGCAAATAAGAACCACTTTCTGATTTCTCTAAAATGTAAGAAAATCAAACCAAACCAAACCAGGAGAAAGAACCATCTGAACAGAGTTCAAACGCACTTAATAGTGAGAAACGTTTTTACGTCTGAACGAACACCTTCGTTTTCAGCTCCCCACCCCTTGTGAAAGCCCCACCAAACAGTTTGTAGCTAGAGGAAGCCATATTGGAAATTCTTCCTGTCACTTGATCAAATAAACTTCTGAATTTGCCCGGCTGTGTTACACACGAGGTATTTGTATTTTCTCTACATTCTTTCCACCGCAATTGCAAAGAGCTCAGGTTTCAGATATTAAGCTGAAACATGATAAGCTCTGTTTTGAGACTCCCATTCTAAATCCAGCTGTGCCAAGCAACGTGAGGTCTGCTGAAAAGTTGATGTATTTATATATACATATTCAAAAATCGCTCTGAGCTATTTTAACCTAATTTAAATGTGCGTGTGTTCAAATGCTTTTGCTTTGCAGGACGTGTTTGAAAGCTGCAAATAAGATAAACCGAGCAATCAGGACTTGAATTAAAAAGATCTCTGGACAAAACTGGGAAAAAGAAATCAATTCTTACAGTCTAACCAGCATGCAGAGATTAATTCTAAGCACTTTCAAAATGTTCTACACGGTTCTCCGGAATAGTTCTTCGGGAATTGTTTGCATTATTTTAATACAACAATACTGTGATAAGAGTGCATTACAAAATAAAGGGTTCCTGTGACTCTCCGGCAAGCAAAACAGTACAGACAGCTGACCTCGTCGTAATTATCTTTTTTTTTTTATTGGAAACACAGAACTGGCGACAAGGTTTTACCCCAAGCCCTAAAACTTCTGGTGCAATCGGCTGCTTTATTGGATTCCGTTTTGCCCCGGCACCGCCCGCCGACGCCTCTCCCGGGGCGAATTCACCGCGGTTTTGCAGGATTTTGTGATCGAGATATCCGAGCCGGTTCCCGTCGCGATCCAGCGGGAGCCCGCGACCGGTTCAGGCAGCCTCTGCGGCCGCAAGGAACAGAGCGGGACCCGCTCCCAGCCCCGCGGGAGCCGAACCAGCACCGAGCCGTCGCCTCTCCGAGCCGCCCGCCGACGGGCGGGCTGCCGATGCGCGCTTCGTGGGGCACAGCCCGACCCGCCGGGAGCAGCGTTCGGGGGTACCGCAGCACCGCCGCCTCCGCCCCCCGACCCCGGAGACTCGCCGTCTCCTCGCCGCTTCCGCGCTGAGCATCCCGCGGCCGCGCCTCGCTGCTCCTTTGTTCGCCGAAACCCCGGCACGGCTGAGCCCGGGGCCCCCGAAACCGGCATCTCTGCGGCGTGGCACCCACTTACCGCCTTACAACGTTCCGGCCTGCTGCCGGGAGAGGAGAGAGGGAGCGGGCTGACTCCCTGTCCCTACCCTCCCCTGGCCGGTGCCGCNTCCCCACCCTCGCCGTCGCGGCCCAGCGGAGCCCGCCGGGTGCGGCCGTTATGCCCCGCGGCAGCCGCCCGCCGCCCCTGCGCCCCGCGGCGGCTGCCCGCGCCCCGCTGCCCACCGCAAACCCACGCGGGCGCTTCCGTGGGCAGCGGTAGTGAAAAAAGCCCACGCCCACCGCCACAGACACGATGTCTAATGGCAAATACTGATGCTGTCCAACCGCTGCCGCCCACCGTGCGCTGAAGGAGCCCCAGCGGGAGCGAGGAGGTCCTGTCCGCGGGGAGGGAGCGCCCTGCCCACCCGCGACCGTAGCGAAGGGGATGGACGGGCACGGCCGAGGCTTTCGGTGCCTCACCCCGGATGGTGGAAAGAAGCACATGGTTGAGTTTTAATTCTAAATGGCAGCCTGTCGTAAAAGCCCGTGCTTAATTACACACTGGCTCTGCTTCCTTGGGTAGAACATTCATGCGAGTATTTTAACTTCTCCTCGGTCTGTGTGGGTGATAAATATAAACATCTGCAATACAGGCAGGAAAAAATAAAATTATAAATGCCCTTTCTTGGAGAGGTGGCTCAAAAAAATACGTTAACTGTGAGAATGCCCTGACGTGTGCTCATGCATATGATCTGAGACTGCCAAAAGAAATTACATCTCACTTTGTAAAACCGTTCTCAATAACGTGAAGGTTTGGGAGTGTCCAACTGATCTGAGCCGTGTGTCCGTCTGTACAGGGGACTGGAGGTCTGTCAGGCAGCTCGAGCAAGTTTTTGTTGTTCATCTGCCTTTCTGGACATTCAAGGTTTTGAATTTACTCTTGAAACCACTAACCACCCCACACTTTCACAAACAAAGATCTGCATGACCTAGCTTTGCAGAAAATGCTGCAGCTCGTTAGCAAGAGATTTCCAGAACATATATATATATTCATATAAAAGGGGGGAGGGAGGGCTGCTGATAATCGAAGGTTTGGGGTTTTTTTCCTAAATTGTCTGATTACAAAGCGGTTGATGGTGTTGTTGGACAATTGGTGAACGCTGGTACCAGGAACTCTCAATCTTCATTTCTTGAAAACAAAAATATTCCAACAAAACAGATCAAACTATAACACTTAATTACATATCTGCACCCTATTTAGCAGTTTAAAGAAGAGATGCCACACAACATGGTAGACAAACCTTAAAGGAATGAGGACATGCAGACTGCATAACAATTCGGTACAAATCAAATTTATAAAGAACACAATAAATTTGCAAGGGCAGCAACTATTTCCTTTCGCAAGTTTAACTAAGAATTCGGTAGTTTGGAAGAGGCTGCTTTTAACTTGGACACACAATCATCTCTTTTAGCTTAGTTAGACAGGATGGGGTTCTAAAATACGAATTCATTTAGGAAAAATGCCTCATCTAGCATCAAAAACTCACAGCAGGTTAATATTGTAGAAAATAAAACGTTTCTCTCTATCACCACAAAAACGATTTGCTGATTTTCTACAAAATGGAAGTTGAGATTAAATTCTGAGAAATGGAACACAAAACACCCCCTTTCCTCCATCATAAGCCGACAATTAAAAGTTCACGAAAATGACACCGAGATTAAACAATGGGTTGAGATGACAAATATTAGTTTTCCAGTAAGTCCGGGCTTGGCTGCGCACAGCAGAAAGGCCATCTCTCCAATGTACTGCAACATTCCCTCAGCCCCTGGTAATTTCACAATGGTCTGGGGCTCCAGCCCTCATGGTTAGACATGCCTCCTTGCATCATACCACCACCAGCGAAATCCTCAGCGACTTGCTCTCGCCTTCCGCACCACCACCATCACCACCACAGCCTCCCTAGCACGGCTGCCGAGGAGGTTTAAATCACCCCACCACCACCACCACCTTTAATCGCGGACTTAATCGAAGTTAGGCACAAAATTGTGAAGCGTTCCTGTTTACTAAGGATTTCCAGACGTGCTACGGAAGGTGTGGAAACCCATTCCCTGCTCGCTAATAAAAACATGGAACCGTTTTCAGTGGCCACAGCCATTGGAACGTACCGCAGGAAGCCTACCGGGGAATAAATGAAACCTTCGGCTAAAGTGCCTTGAATTCTTAAACAAAATCTACTAGATCGCTATGTTAAACACAGTGCTGGCTTTCATTTCCGTATCCTTTTCTTCATCTTCAGGCAACATTTTGTTTGCGCTGGAGAGGCTCCACACCCCCAAACCCCTCCCCCACAAGCCCACCATTGTATCTGTACGAATGTGGAGAATTATGAATGGTTCCTTAAACCGGGCCG
>VXBP01000003.1:28913-54838 GCA_013400115.1 Rhinopomastus cyanomelas | reverse complement strand
CCCTCTCTCTCTCTCTCCTTCCTCCATCACATTTTGTTATATTTCCCCCTTCCTCCCCACCTCCTCTCGTAAGACGAGGGTTGCAGCCCGCGGTCGCGCCTCCCCGAGCCTCCAGGAAGATGAACAAGCTCTACATCGGCAACCTCGGCGAGAACGTCAGCCCCCTCGACCTGGAAAGTCTCTTTAAGGACTCCAAGATCCCCTTCTCGGGCCAGTTCCTAGTGAAGACGGGTTACGCCTTCGTGGACTGCCCCGACGAGAGCTGGGCCATGAAGGCCATCGAGGCACTTTCAGGTGAGGTGCCCCTTCCGCTCCCCGCAGCCCCGACGGCTCCCGCCGCCCGCGCTCCTCCGCGGCCGAGGAGATGAGGTAGCGGCGGGCTGGGCCGCGCCGCTGGGCTCGGGGAGGAGGTTGTGTGTGTGTGTGGGTGTCGCTCTCTCCTGCCCACCCACGCCCCTGGTGCCCCAGGTGAGGCGCAAACTGTTTTCGCAGTGCGGCCGGAGCCGCCTGGCCTTTCCGCGGGGGCTTTGCGCGGCCGCGGCCCCATCGGAGGGGCCGGCCTGGCGTGGCGTGGAGCGAGGCCGGGGAGGGGCGGGAGCCGGGGCCCATGGACCCGCGGCGCGGCGGCTCCCATGTTTTTCCACACCCCACGGCCCGGCCGGGGGCCCTCAGTGCGAGGCGGGGGGTGGGGCGGGGAGCGGGCGCGGGGCAGCGGCTGCCAGTCACCGCCGGACTCCTCCGTAACCCCCCGAGCGGGCCGGGGCTTCCCGCGGGTGGTCGCAGGCCGCGGGGCTGGGAGCGAACGACCCGATTGCCCCGAACTTTGCGGGGGGGTGGGGAAGAAGCCCCCCCCGCTCCCCCCCCACTCCGCGCCGCCTTGCGATTTATTTCAGTTTCTTTTCGTTGCTCTCACGCACCCATCACCGCCTCCAGCAGCGCCGGCTCCTGGCCCCGACATCCTGTTTTTGTGCGCTTTAAGAAAAAAATAAATTAATAACGAAACGTGTGGTGGATGTTTTTTTTTTTCCGCGTGGAGCGGCTTTGCGGGGTTTCGCGGGAAGCGGCTCCCGCGGGAGCGATGGGGCTCGGGCCGCGATCCGGGGCTGCTCTCGGCTCCGCTCCCGCCCGCCGCCGCGCACAAAACCGCCCCGAGCTGGGGGCCCGGGGGGCGGTGCAGGGGGCGGTGGGGCCCCGCTCCCCCTCCCCGAGTCGTACCCGAGCTCGGGTCCCGCACTCGGCCTTGCGCGAGTCTGGGGCGGCTGAGCTCGGCCGCGGGCAGCCCCATCCCCGGGCTCCGCCGCCTTCCCGGGCGCCTGGTCCTCGCTCCGCCGGTGCCCGGTGGATGGGCTGTAACGTGTTGCGCTCCCGTTGCCGCTCCTCAGCGCTACGAAGCGGCTCCGGGGGACGGGGAGGCGCGGGGCATGCACAGCCGCGCTCAGATATTTCCTCTTTTCTGTTTATCTCTGCAGGTAAAGTGGAGCTGCACGGGAAACTCATAGAAGTTGAACATTCGGTCCCTAAAAGACAAAGGTAATTAATTTTTATTGGGGTTTGGTGGGTTTTTTTTACCCATAGAGGAGCAATCTGAAAAATGCCTCGGGTTGGGTTTCTCTTCCCTGTAGATAAAAGCACCACTTGTTTAAACCCACAGGCTGGTGTGCCTTCCCCGAGAGGTTTTCTCGAATCACCCCGTGTATTTCTAATGCAATGTCTTGGCTGGGCAACAGTGGTAGTATTTAATTTATTTTGGGGAAGAAAAAAACCCCCGAACAACAGAAACCACCGTTTTCTGTGTCAGAAACAAGCAGTTCTGCTCTGATGGCAAATTGCTGTGACGATTTTTAAATGTTAAAGTTTCATGAGAGGAGTTAAAATCTTGAGTGTTAGCAGGAAATGAAATGTGGTGCTGTGAACTGTGTAATGGGTGAGCGGGTGAGCTTTGCCACAGCGACAAAAAGCATCTTGTAAATACACGTAATTTTTTTGATCCTGCCATGTTGGAGTCTGCAGCATTTTATAGGTATGTGGTACAAGTCTCTTCTGTATTTGAGAGGATTTTTCATCACTATTTTGAGCTGGCCTGTAGAAGCAGGAGGAGAACGACTCCTTCCCCGATAAGAACAGGATTTACGCATCCTTAATTTCTAAATGTGTGCTTAATTTTTGGAAGGCAGCGATTTGGTTTGGCCTCGCGTAAAGAGGCGATACTTTGGCAATAAAGCAGAGTAGTATTTTTTTATCCTGCCTATAGCCGTTCAGCCTGTTTCTTTCACAAATAGAAAACCTGGCGTGCACTGGAGAGTAAAAGCAAAATAGATCAAACTTTCCACGTGCTTGTTCCTGTACTCCATTATTCAATCTGGGAACTATGTCTGTCTGTGCAACTTTGTTTTGAGGGGCTTCTACTATTTCAGGGTTATTTTTGAAAGTACAGCCTTTTCAAAGTAGTTTATTTGAAAAGGTGGCTTAGCTGTCTTGACAGGCATTGTATCTTGGTATCTTGAGAATTACAAGTTTAATCACTGTGTAGCGTTAGTAGAAATCTTTGCTTGAGAAACTATGGGGGGATTTTCATTCTAGTTAAGCCCTTCTCTGGACCAATTCATAGTATGTTAATCTTCATGGTTGCATTCATGCACATACATGTTTAATCTATACGGTTGTATTTGGTACTTCTAGCTGGCAATGGATATGCTGTGTATGCTCTCTCTCATTTCATGTGCAAGGTGTAGGACTTTGACATGGGGCGTATAACAACTGGCCATTCCCTATTAGTCTCTAATAAATAAATTCAGTATTGTGCTTGCTAATCCTAAGATTCCACAAGTAGTATTCTATTTGTGTTGTTGAAAACAAATTCATTTCATTCACACAAAGGCAGATTTAAAATCAGCAGCCCCCCCCCCCAACTTTTTTCGAATCACTGTTTGTAACGTGTTTAAAAGTGTTTTCCTGTTGGTTCAGCTGTCAGCTGAAGTAGTGTAAAAGTCCATTCTTTGGACTGGGTAGCGTGTCTTCTTCCTATTTGCCTGTGAAGTAGGAATTATCAGCAAACAGGCGTCTGCCTAACTTGTTGAGGAGGATTCTGCACTCAAGCACTGCTCCAGGCGTGCCTTGCCTGTTACATGCGTTGCCATACAGGCGCGTTGAAAAAATGGCACACGTAATTGTATCAGCAAACCCACACTGCTTCTCCCAGAGCCTTTATTTGTTAAAACACGTTTTCACTGTGCAGTATCACGTTGGGGATCGAATAGATACAGCACAGTTTTATACTGCTGTTTAACAGAAGATTCAATTGCATTTCTCATTGCATTAACTGCACTTCCTTCCCCTTTGTTTTCTGCTCACCCTCTCCCAAAATGAAATGTAGAAAACTACTTGAAGGTAATTCAGTGGCTTCCGTGTGTGAAAGGAACTCTGTCATTTCATAGCTGTGTAGTGCTTTTTTTGGGGAGGGGGCTCGTAAAGCTGGCAATTTTTCTGTGTCTCTCTGCCATTGCGCACTGGGTGTACATTTAGAGTTGTTAAAACTGTGCGAGAAGGGTTTTTTCACGTGCTGAGGATTTTGGTGAAGCTGGCTATTAAGATACTTTCCAAGTAACTTATTTGAAGTCTTTGTACCTTTTTTTTTTTTACCCAAGGGAAAGGTGCAGATGCAGCTGGGTTGGGGGGTGGAGTGTTGCTCAGCAGGCCCACCCAGTGTGTTTGCTAGGGAGGGCTTTCCAGAGAGCCCCATGCACTCCAGTTTGTGAGACACAGATAGAGGAGTGACGCCATTTAAAAAGCG
This sequence comes from Rhinopomastus cyanomelas, assembly GCA_013400115.1. NCBI lineage: Eukaryota > Metazoa > Chordata > Aves > Bucerotiformes > Rhinopomastidae > Rhinopomastus > Rhinopomastus cyanomelas. Next base: position 51,048 of record VXBP01000003.1, on the reverse strand, counting down.
GGGCTGGGAGGGGGGGAAGAGGATGTGTCAAGCCCATCTTTCGGCATAAGCGTACGATTAATAGTTTGCTCAAACAATTACTTCATAAGAGCAAAAGTTTGTTTTCCAGTGCTCTGAAATTATTCAATACATTGTATTGACCTCTGCTGGTGTGAGGCTGCTTCACGCAGAGCCCTAGCTCCCCTCCTTACAACCTTCTTAAATATGACTCCTTTTATTTTAGTAGAGTGTGTGCATGGTCACTTGTAAATGTAGTTTGTGGGTGTCTTCCTCTAGAGGTGGCTGAGGTGCGTGGGAGACAAGGGTGAGGGTTTGGTAATCCATATCCTCATCACATAAAGGAGAAGGTCAAGAGGTGCTGTTAGCCAGGGTTGCCATAAAGTTGAGCTGAACCTAGAAGACAATGGAGTGTGCCTGGCTTATTATTCAGGGGTGAAACTCTTGGGCCCGGTAGTCACTGCGTTCCGGCCCTTGCTGGGTCTTCAGATTTGAAGTGGGCGCACCCAGGTTTGCAAAATTACCTTCCTACCTGCTGTGGAAGGAAGGAGAGAGCCTTCTGTGTGGCTTACTCCCCTCCCCCCTGGAGGCATTCAGAACGAGACAGGGGGATGACACACAGCGGCTGAAAGAAGGGGCCTGGTCAAGGTTTCCTTGATGGAAGTTTGGAGAATTATTTTGGGGGAGGTGCAAAGGGTTTAATAAGCTTGGAGTAGATTCCTGTCTTCCTATTGAAATCTCAAGGGAATGCCAAAGGAATGCAGCATTTCTGCATTCAGACCCCTCAGTGTGGAGGAGGGCTACTGCAATATTTAAAGGTTTAGGTCACTTTATGCAAAAGTTGGGAGGGCTTTGTGATAATTTTGACTGGAAGTCATGGTCTGTGAGGGAAGGCCAGGTGCTGTTCCTCACGATTGCTACTTAGACGAGTTTTCTTCTTGCCAAGCAGAGATGTGGGAGGAGGATGGTGGCAGCCCATAATGTACGTGTGCCTGCGCCCATGAAACTTACGGTTGCAGGGCTTGGGGTACTACCTTGCTGCAATCCAAGAGCAGCTGGTATCTCGCAAGGCGATGCACGCTGCAATCTGATTATTCAAATGCCCCTGATGTCACTTATGCATGATGAGGGGGGAGGGCAGGTGCTAACTCTGGGCACCTGGGTCTGTGCCTGGCAACAGCCTCTAGGCCTTGGCTCCCACGGCCAGGTGGGCTTCCCGCCCAAGTCTGGTGCACCATGGCCACTCCTGTGGCATTCAGGTCCCTAAAATGCTCCTGACACCTCAACAGCTGTAATGATGAGGGGTGGTTTTTTTTTAATTAGACGGTATTGTGTTGTGGGGTTCCCCCCCAACTCTGCTTTGAGAGCTCTTTGTTTAGAAAATCAACTCCCTGTGTCCCCTCTGTGGGTTTCGTTTGAGAGAGGGGCAGAAGAGTGTAGCAAAGATGCACCTTGTGGTTAACACTGCTGCTTAGAGATCTGTGCTACAGGGAGCACAATGACCTGGTAAGTGGGGCTTTGCTTGGACCGCTGAACTGTCTGAGGGCCGGCTCAAAGAACATGGGTGCAAAATCACCCATCTCTCACCCAGGGTTTGCTGTTCAGTGGGCAGTGGCCTCTTGCTAATTGTAGGTATCAGGTGGTGGGAAACAGCCTGGCAAAACTGAAGTGTGTATGGTGGCTACAGTAGTCACCGTTATTAAAAAAAGAAAGTAGTTTATTGGCACTAATTTTTAGTTTTGCCAATATTGGTATCAGGCAGAGAGAAATATGTTGAATGTTAAGAAGATAGGATTGAAAATATGTAATTTATTAGCTGTATTTGTGCTCTTTTTTGTAGAAAGAGGCGTGGGGGGGGCCCAAAACAGAAAGGTTTTTGGGAATGAAGGCTCAAAACTTTCCATAGTGGTTTAGAGTTTTTACTATGCTTTCACATTGGTTTTTGCAGATATGAACGAGACATTAAATTTTTAATCATTAAAAGCTTGTAATTAACATGGAGACAAACCTGGATAGCTGTGGTGATTCTTACACAGACAATGAGTTGTCATGACCAGAACAGAATTCTTTGTGAACCTTGTTAACTGTTATGTTGTTGGAAGTTTGATTTTTGTGACCCCTCATGCTGTTTGGTCATTAATAAAATTTTAAATTTAAAAATTACCTTATTATAGCACTTGGAAAAAAAAAAAATCAGCTGGAGTGCAAGAAGTGGTCCTGAAAGGTTAGTTCTGCTCTCCTTGCTACCTTCTCTTTACAGAAGGTACCCTGAGAACATGCATGTAATGAAACTTAAGTTGTGTGTAGATGTGGTAAATTTTGTAGGGGCAAACAATAAAAGAAACAAAACGTTTTGGAAGTTGATTCCAGCTACAGACATATAATCAAGAAGTGCTGAAGTTTTCTTTTCACTTTTTTTATTCCCTTGAAGCCCGGAGTAATAATGTTTTCCATGTTTTTGAGATCTTGAAGGTGGTATTTTTGTAAAATGATTCTGTGTTCATTTTAGTTGCTCTTTCAAGTACAGAGCATAGGACTCCACAGTGCTGGAGTTCTTTTATGGGTTCTTGCTGGCTACTACGTGGCTTTCAAATGCTTAGTTTCGACCTGAAAAAGTCCCTAAATGGCCTAGGATTTTACCTACCTAACAGGAAAAGTGAAGCATCCCATAGTGGCCGTGAGAGTGGCACCAAGGCAGAATTAAAATACACCTAATGCTTAGCCACAGACAGGGCTAGTAGCCCTTCGAGGAAGCTCTCAAAAAAGATTCTTTGCTCCTTAAACCTGCTGCTTTCTGTAGTGTCACCTTGGCTTGTGGGATTTTATCCTCCTGGTGTTTTGGTAAGTAGCACGTTGTGGCACGGAGCACAGTTGAAGGCACTTTTTCTGGTGACTTCATTCTTGCACAAGCCCAGGGAGATGGGCACAGAGTGATACTAACGAGATTAAATTTTACTGTTGAATTACAAGATAAAATATTCTTGGGTTTTGGCTATTCAGAATCGGTAAATAAATGGACAATAGATGCAAAAATTAAATGCTGTAAAATCTAGCTGAGGAAGACAAATTTTCATCTTTTATAGGCAAATAGATGAGAGAGTTTGGATAGGATTGATGCACTTAGCAGTATTTTAGTGCTTTATGTAGTTTCAAGAGCACTTCTACGCGATTCTCTTGTAATGTGTGTTCTCTCATTTTTCTATGTACAAAATATTTATGTCAGTCCATATTTTATAGCTGAAATGGTGCAGAGCTCAGGGTTGTGTGCAGAGTAAAATGCTAATTGCTGCTGGAAAGCTAAGATGTAACTTCCTCCCTCCGTAAACGTGACATTGTTACTCGTGTGTGCGACTTTGTAGGTTTAGTCTGAGGCGTCCATCCTCCTGTCTTGGGGACCTAGGAGGATTGGACCAGACGATCTTTCGGGGTCCCTTCCAGTCCCTAAAGTTCTGCAATACAGTTGCCAAGTGTGTGCACTTGTGCACCTTTCCATCTTGTGTCAGTGCTGTAGGAATCCTATGTCTGCTGTGCAAAGAAATACTGCTGAATGTGCCACCCAAAACCTACCCAGTTGTCTGATTTGTTGTGAGCTGGGGAGATCAATAAGCCCAGTGCTTACTGGCACAAGCCAGGCCCTTCGGATGCGTGGGCACTCCAGTGGCAGTACCTGGCCACCTTCAGTGCCTGCACCGTCTCATCACCTGGAATGAGTCATTTGGCTTTGAACAGTTTCTGTATGGGAGGGGAGTGCCCATATGTGTTTGGGCTCACCCCAGGTAGCTAACAAAAATTAGTGATATATCCTCTCCTGGTTTTGTTTCTTTCCAGACACACAGTATTTGTTTTTACCAGTGATACATATATTTAACTAAAAGAAAATATTGACGTTTGTGCTGGATACTTCGACCCCAGTGGCACATTTTATTCCTGTGCTAGGCTAAACATTAAAATACTGTATGTGTAATAGCTCTAAAAGACTGGGGCCAAAAAAAGGCAGTGTTTTCCAGTGTTTTTCATCAAATGAGTGTTGAAGTTTCAAAATGTGAAATTATTACATCACACATTAAGCCATCATAGAATCACAGGACATCAGGGGTTGGAAGGGACCTCGAAAGATCATCCGGTCCAATGCCCCTGCCAGAGCAGGATCACCTAGACCAAGTCACACAGGAACACATCCAGGTGGGTTTGAAATGTCTCCAGAGGAGGAGACATAATTGCTGTCTTGCCTCAAGTGCCCCATTGTAGCAGCTGGCACAAGAGGAACACGTAGTGTAAAAGCTGTCTCCCGTGCAACATGGCTTTAGTAGCAGTGTGCTTCCCCTATTGCCTACCTCACATGGTGCAGTGGAATGAGCATCAAACCAAAACTGTCCTTTTGCAAATCTTGATGGAAAACCTTTTTCTAATCCCAGAACCATGGAACATTAGGAACTGGAAGGGACCTTGAAAGATCGTTTAGTCTGTATTTGTAATTAAGTTAAAATTTGGGTGAGCGTGCAGATAACAAAGAGTCAAAGAAGGATCAGACTCTTGGGTGTGGGGCTAAATATTGAAATGAAAGGTTTTCAGTTGGGAAGGGCCTCACTGCTTTTTAATTTGCTTTTTGGCATCTTGATTTTGTGGCCCTGGGCTGGTTGGTGAGAGATAATGCAGAGTAATGTTTTAAAGTGAATGCGTCTGTGCCGCCCTGGGTGTATATATACACACATGCACATGTGTTTTAAAGTATTATGTTACCACAAAATAATTTGCAGTTTAAGAAGAGACCAGCTAAAAATATCTGGAGAATTTACAAAAATAGTAAGGTTGGGGTATTTTGCTAGTGCTGGTGCACGTGAACACAACTGCAGCTGAATGTTCACTTTTGAAAGATTAACTTTCCTGCTCAGCTGAACTTTAGGAACGGCATTTTAAAACATGGAGTCTACACCATGTGTCTAATATGTTTTCCCTCCTTGTGAAAATAGCAGGACTTCGTTGTTTTGGTAAACAGAGTTTATTTTCAGACATGCAATGTGCAGGTCCGGCAGGTTTTCCCTCAAAAATGGAGCTTGCCTCATGGTTATGGAGACTTGGGTGGTGCAGAAAGCAAAATTCCAGATAGAGGGAACTCTAGTCTGTGCAAACAAATTTCTCTTAAAAGAATTAATGTTAAGTTATTAATTTGGTTTATTTTTCTGTAACTTAATGTTAAATAGTGGTTAGATGTGAAGTGAAAAAGGTTGTTGTGTTTGGATTTGGAGTTATCTGTTAAACATCTAGAACGCATGGGTGAAGGTGGGACTCTAATTCTCTAGGAATAAGCAGGGCAGAAGGGGTAGATGTGAAAAGGAGGGTGAAAAATGTATCTCAAAGCCTCAAGCAAGCTGTGCACTCGCTGTGCAGTTGCTCCACTCAGCTTTCATCCTGGGGCCTGATTCCACATGCTCTTTGCCCCTTCTTCCCTGCCCTTGGAGGTGCGTTGAAGGGAGGCTGTCGGGAAATGGAGTTTGCAACACTGCTCTAGATTTGACAAGGAAAATGTGTGTGTCATCTAGCAAAGGCTGAAAAGGCATCAATATGGGTGTGCTTTGGTTGTTTTATTTGAACAGCAGCTTTAAAACATAGTTAAGAAACTTATTTTCAGTGATAGAGGGGATTATTGGATTATATATGTATGGGGGGGGCTCTCTGTGTGATGGCAGCTTCCTGGTTATTGTGGAAGAATAATTACATTTTTCCTATTACATCTAAAGTAAAAAAATCTCAAAACAATGTCTGTTTAGGACTGTGCTTGAAAAACATCATCCTGTAGGATGTTTGCGGAATTCATGTAGTTGAATCCAAGATAACAGACCACACTTACGCTGTCTTGTCTTTTTCCTCATGTGAGCTAAAATCCTGATAAAAAAAGCTTTGAATGATTTCACAGGGAAAATTCTATGGCAACTTACAGGAGGAGGGGGGGGAAAGATTTATTTGTCCACGCCTTGGAATATTATTGCTAATTTTGAGATGTATTTTCAGATGAGCTCGACTGCATGCCAGCTTGCGCAGGTTCCCCCAGCCACCGAGGCATTAGTCTGTCACAAACGTGCTGCTACTCTGTCAGCAGCACATGGGTCTTCCCTACCGAGGGAACCGCATCCCTGAATGAACCACATCTTTCTCTGGAAAAAGAGCACTCTGGTGTGCAGAGGGAGGAATTATTTGCTGGGGTCAAGTGAGAAGAACTCAATACTAAGTGTCTTTTAGTAGTATTGATTGCAGTGGGTGCTGTTGCTGATCAGCCATGAAAGTTGTTATGCAGTGAGCTTTGTGTTAGGAAGTGAGGGTTTTTAAGCAGTTCCTAGGTAGGTGTTGGTGAGCCACAGGATAACGTGGTGGCACAGCACTAAAAATCTACCATGCTAGGTGATCCTGCTGTGGCAGGGGTATTGGACTAGATGAACTTTAGAGGTCCCTTCCAATCCCTAATGATTCTGTACTAGGGGATATTCCTTTTGACCCTAATACAACTGTTGGAATATCTCAATATTCGTTTGCTACTCAATTGTATGAACTTTACAACTGCAAAGTAATTTTAAATGTAGGATATTGTGTAGAAATGTGCAGCTTTCAAAGACAATGGGCATTTGCAGCTGTCTGACTTTCAGGCTCTTCAAATTTCAAATACATGTGAAGAGATGGTAAGCATGTAGTTTAATATTTGGTCTGTTTCACACTCATGAAGGAACTGGAGCATCCTAGGGTAGAGCACTGATGTTTAGGTTGTTTCTAACAGCTGGTACAAAACACATGAGAAATGGACAGCTCAGAACAGAGGTTTTTAAAAAATACCATGTAGGCAAATTTCTTTTTGGAGTTTAATGCTGGTGCTCAGTAGCAGTGATGTAAAATGGTTTTTATACAGACTCATAGAACCATTCTGGTTGGAAAAGATCTTTGGGATTATCAAGTCCAACCATCAGTCCTACTCTACAAGTTCACCTCTAAACCAGATCCCCCAACACTACATCTAAGCATCTTTTAAACTCATCCAGAGATGGGGACTCAGCCACCACCCTGGGCAGCCCATTCCAGTGCCTGACCACTCTTTCTGTGAAGAATGTTTTCCTGATGTCCAATCTAATTCATCTGAAGATGCCCCAGAATGCTTCTTCAGTTAAACATCTTTTCTTAAATACCACTCTCCCAAAAAACCCCCTGAACAACCAACACTAGGACACTCCACATTAAGTTTTGATAGTAAAAAACAAAGTGACCCTTCATTTACTCTTGAAATACTAAGTTGGGTTTTCACTGGTGGTCTGAGTCCTAATAGCAGGTAGTGAGGTCCAGTTCTGTTTGGTTACTAGCTCTTGTTTGCTGCTTATTTTGTTGGCACTAACGAAGTGCTTAGAGTGTGTTTTATACCCTGACTTAGAAGCTTTCTTTTTTCCATTATGCAGTTGAGAGGAAATTTTTGTGACTAGTGTGATTTCTGCTCTGGCTACTCTCTTAAACAGGAATGACTGCTGAGGTGTAAACATATCCCAAATTCTGCATTTAACATAAAACTGTAAACTCTTACCTAAAGCTTGGAGCACGCACCCTTTACACAAGGGAGCTTGATGATATTTGTTCCACACAAACCGTGAACAAAATTACCTTTTCAGGTACTTTTGCATGGGCCTAACCCATGTGAACTTGAAGCTACCTGTTTGGTCTAGGTGATCCTGCTGTGGCAGGGGGATTGGACTTAGATCATCTTTGGAGGTCCCTTCCAATCCCTAAAGATTCTATGATTCTGTGATAACTTGAATTTTGGTAAGAGATTGAGATTTAACATTACAATTTATAGAGCTCTTCAAGCTCTTAGATGGAGTTGAAGCCTCCATTCTGGAGATGGCTGTGCTCTGTGTCCTACCCGATGAGGTTTGAATAAGGATCTGGTGAAGGAGAGCTTTGCCTGGTTTGCTGAGGACTGAGCAGGTGCCCTGACCTGTTTCTTTTCCCTCTAACATCTAGCTCTGTGAACTTTCCTTGCACTCGGGATAGTGTGCACGCGGTTACAAACGATTAAAGCGTGTCTTTGAGGTTTGGGGGAGGAGAGGGAGGGAGTAGTTGCTTTGTTTTGAGGGTTTTGGTGGCTCAAGTACTAGTTCTGTTGGTAGTTGTGTCTCATTGTGTAGTCCAGTGCTAGGCTTGAAGCTGTTGCCAACATGGTTTGAAATGAGATTAATTTTGGGGGGATTGATGAATGAAGAAGTCTTCAGAAACAGTAGTGATTAGTGATAGCAGAAAATGATCAGTAGCTCCTTAAAGATGGTTTTTTCCCTGTGGTTGGATATTAATCTTACAACATCGTAGTTAGGGTTCCTTACACTGGTTGTTTTGTGAGGAGTATTTTGTAGTGTGATATTTTTGTCTTTCTCCTGCTCCTCATTTCTTTTACAGTGCTCTTAAACCCTCAACTGTTGGCCATTTCTATATGCAGATGGAACAGTTGGATTTCAAAGCTTTAAAAGGCTTATTTAAACTCTATGCTCTCGGGTAAAAGCTGCTTGATCTACTAGTGGGGGCAGGTATCACATCTAATTTAGGTGTCTCTGTAACAACTCTGTACCACATGGTTGTAAAAAGATACTAATTACTGCCTTGGTGTGATAATAAGTTTGCACATCTGTATACAAACTAAATCTGGGGTAATTAATTACTAAATAATCTATTAAATTTGGTCAAGAAGATCCTCATGGTTCATATGGACTTTCTTCCTTTTAAACACTGAGCAGAATGCTGTGCATTTGAAAACTGCTAGTTACTATCTCGATGTAATTGATAATTAACTTGTAGATCCTACTTATTAATTAACTGTTTAGCACAATTACAAAGCCCTTTTTCTCAGCTTTGAAATGAACTGATTCCTATTTGCTATCTTGTGCAGTTTAACACAAAGTGAGCTGAAGTAGTGTAAATGTTAAACGCTAGCCTGTGCGGAGACTGTGCCTTTCAGTGCAGAACTGTAAACTTGTGTTTTTGTTCTTTGATCATAACTGTATGTAAATCCACAGTGACAGTGAAAATGTCAATGCTTGCTATGGGCTTTATCCCCAAAAAGGCACTGCAGTCTGTGTTTTCTGGGAAAAACAAAATGAAAACTCATGGAGCTATTTCAAAGGTGAAAAGGGGTCCCTCCCACGATCACTTTACACACTGATTCTTACTCATGGCAGGTTTTTACCAGTATTATTTCCCAGGGGCACATTATTAAATATTAGCTATAAACATAAGACACATGGATGTAGATCTGCTGGTGTAGAAGTACTCACTCTGACAAATATTGTGTGATAATCACAGGACTTTAGGGATTGGAAGGGACCTCAAAAGATCATCCAGTCCAATCCCCCTGCTAGAGCAGGACCACCTAGACCAAGTCGCACAGGAACACATCCAGGTGGCTTTTAAATGCCTCCAGAGAAGATGACTCCACAACTCCCCTGGGCAGCCTGTTCCAGTGCTCTGTCACCCTCACCATGAAGAAGTTCCTTCTCATTGATGTGGAACCTCCTATGCTCCAGCTCACACCCACTGCTCCTTCTCCTGTCATAAGATGACACTGAGAAAATAAGCTTTGTAGATGATAGAAAAAATTGTAGTTTTATTACTTTAGGAACTTCTTAAAACATGTTAATCACAAAGGGATTTTTTCCTCCCCAGTAATCTCTCTTTAGACCAAGACTTAATGCAGAAGATAATTGCATGTGTGTGCACAGTGTCTAAGCCATTGAGTTCTACACCCCAACTGAAAGATGGTGCATTCTGCATTTCAAGGGATTTTTAGAGGAGAGCACCCAGGTCTTATAGAGAACATATAACTTTTCACCAGGATCCAGTTATGTTCTCGTGTGTCCAGGTGGTCCTACTCTGGCAGGAGGGATTGGACAGGATGATCTTTTGAGGTCCCTTCCAATCCCTAATGTTTTGTGATTCTGTGAAATACAGCTATGAAACAACTTCTAGTTGTTGCTCTTCTGTCCACATGATTTTTGTGTAACTGAATAGGATTTCATGTTCTGGGGAGAACTCTTCAGAAGAAATTACTTAAAAGACATGACAATGATGTCTGAACACCATAAGCCTATTTTGTCTGTAATTAACAAGTACAGAAAATGCAAGGGTTTGCTTTTTTTCCTAAAAAAACTACATCCAGTGATATTCAGCATAAAAATGACACAGCTAGACAGTGGAGTGCTCACTTTCCATGGCTTTTGGGGTTTGACAGGGCAGGAGAAAGGAAGGGAAACAATTTGGTGGTGATGGCATAAACCCCACACACTCTAGGGCTCGTGTGGTAGAGGCATTAGATCTCATCTGCTTTAGGTCACTTAATCAGTTTAAGGCCACGTGGAATTGCCATCAGTAAGGCTGAGCACTTGATTGCTGTTTCTTCTTGTTGGTATTCAATTAGTTCAAGGTGTACTGGTAAAACAACTGCTGAAGGATCTAAGGGAGAATTGGTACCCGTGTGGTGTCTTAGCTGTAGTGTGCATCAGGCTGCACGTCCTGTGGTGGTTTTTATTTTTAAACCCTTGTGAATAAGGTTTATTGGACTGAATCCTTGGAGATGGAGGAACTTAGTTTAAAGTAAAAATAATAAGTGTGTGGTAAACTTAACACTTCTCTTTGTACAACTGATGGAATTACTCAATCTATTCCTGTTAGTGTAACCTAGAAGATTTGATAGAAGGTATTAATTGTTCTTGGTTTGTCCTGAGGTTGAGGAGTGGAAAGCAGTAATGAGGAAATGTGGGGCTTTTCTTTAAGTTAAAACCAAACCCTTAGCTGCACGAGCAGCCTAACGGCAGGTCTTCGTCAGGCTTTGCTAGAACATCAGAGGATGGACATAGTATGTCTTCTACATGCTTACTCATCATGCCATCCTCTTGCAAAGTTGAGTATTAAGTGGTTTTTGTGATAAAGTAGTAAAAATGGAAGTTCTGTCCAGGATGGGTGCGGAGTCAAAGCAGTGTGTAACGTACACGCTATAATCTTTAAGAGTGGCTTTAAAATCTGGAGAGAGTGTGACACGTGTGGCTGTACATGTGGAAGTGTTGGCTTGCCCTGTGCCCTTCGTAACTCCGCTTGTTTTTTTACTTCTAAGAACTTTGGACTGTATTTGTGTTTAGTTCTTTACTTAGGCAATTGTCTATATAATAGTTTGCCCTTGCTGTGTTCTCTTATATCGTAGAACAGACCTGCAAATGAGAGGTAGCTGAGCTCTGAGACAGAGCTGCCAGTGAGCTCTCTGTTAGCTGAAGCTGACACACACTCTTAAACACCAGAAGGACCATGTTTTCGCTTGTTCCAGTTAAAGCACAGAAAGTTGTTGGAGTTACATTGTGCTTTCAGCAGCAACAGCGCTTTCGCATGTTTCCTCCTCCTAGACCTCACAGGAACCTTCATTTGTTGAGGTCCTTTTAGGAACTGGTCATTAATTCGTGTCATTTTTGGGGTCAAATAGCCTGAGAGAGGCAGCAAACAGGGTTTTCTTTAGAAGGTCTGTGTGTAGGGTGGAACAGCAAGGCAGCAAATGTGTGCTGCAGCGTGTCCCTCAGCTACCCAAACACTTTGGTTGCAGCTCTAAACTCTCAACCCAAAAAGGTTAAATGGGATATTCACTAGCCAAAAAGTAGCACATGGAGGTTCCAGCCCTCTGAGCCTATGTAACCGAGCCCTTGTCATGTCCTGCTGGAAATACATGCACCTCACAACTCTTGCATCCTTTCCACCCCTAAACCAGAACTGGGTTTAACTGGTTGATCTGGAACATGAAGAAAACTTAAACGAAGCATGAATAACCCTGATTTCACTTGAGTCTGGCCTAAAACAGACCAAAATAATTCAGATTCCCTGCGTTTAGCTGTGGTGTAAGGAGTCTAGAAAGCGTTTCTGATGGCTTCGGCCAGTGCAGGCTCATGGTTGAGCAAGGTGGTCTTGGCAGCATGGTGGCAAATGAGTTTATCTGTGAACACTGCTGATTTTATTTAGTTATTTCAATCTGAGGAGGGGAAATCACAGAGTTATTTTTAAGAATTAATGGAGTTATTTTTAAGACAACGAAATTGCAGAAATTCTGCAGTGTACGTGATCAACTTATTTCTGCTGGATGAGCAAACTTCTGGCGAGGCAGTGAAAGGGGAAGACTTGCAGGATGAAAAGCCCTGTGAGGGTACATCCAGCAGCTGCTGTGTGGAATAAACTACCTCCTTGACTGTCTTTAATTTTTCAGGTGGCAAGCTTACTGCGTCAGAAATGATGCCGACGTGCTCGATACCATTTCTTTGTTCTCCTTTGTCTCTTTAAAAGGAGCAGAATGAACTGAATGGGGAAAAAAAGGAAGCCCTCCACAAAACCCCCTCTTTTAAATTTGTGGAGTCATCTTCCCTGGAGGCATTTAAAACCCACCTGGGTGTGTTCCTGTGTGACTTGGTCTAGGTGGTCCTGCTCTAGCAGGGGGATTGGACTAGATGATCTTTTGAGGTCCCTTCCAATCCCTAATATTTTGTGATTCATCTGTCAGCCCCTGTGGGCACTGGAAAAGAGGTGAAGGGAGAAAATGACTTTAGCTGTTATGGTGGCTGAAGGATGGAAAGGGAGAAATAGATGAACAGTGTCAATCATTAGGTGATTACTAGCTCATACCAGTCAGGATTATAAATAGATAATTATTTTGCACATTTAGAAGTACTCTCGTATGTGAAGATGTTATGTTCAGCCTTTCATGTACCAGCTGAGTGTTTTTACCTTAATCCACATTTGTGGTGGGGTGGGAGAATAAATGGCAAGTGATCCTAGCTCCAAAATGTTTGGTCAACAAAATCAGCTCAGTAGCACAATTGTTTCTCTCCCTCTGCTCTGAGAGTGAAGAGAGAAACTGGCATTTAGGGGAAAAAAAAACCAAACCCAACCACTTTCCCTCCCAACAGATGAGGGGAGTGAAAGCCAATAAATAAACTAAAAATCCCAAACTAACTCTTAAAGTCATGTTTCAGTTTCTCCAAATAGTATCGGCATGAGGGGGGAAAAAGCTTGAGATATCAGAAGCCACAAAGGTAGATGGAAGCCTTATTTTCCTACAGGATATGGAAACTTCCCATTAAGTGTGAAGGAGTGTTTAATCCTTTAATTAAAAAAAAAAATCTTAACAGCTTTCTCTCATTAGCAACACCTGGAAAATGAACATTTTCTTTAAATGGGAAATTCAACATTAATATGGTAATGGCAGAATCTGCAGAGTTTTTCTTTTAAAAATATCTTTATGGACCACTCAAGGGAATTTACAAATAATGAATATAAGCTTTTAGTGTAATTAGCGACGTGAAGAATTGTTGACTTGAAATCCTGAAGCAAATGATGGTAAAGGAAAGCCTACTATCCAGCTAATCTGCATAAACAGAGGCACTGCGGTCGGGATTACACCGGTTGATTTGCCTGGGTAGTACCATGTCACTTGGGTGTGCCAATACAAATCCTCTGCTTCTTGAGCTTTGATTTCCTTTCCACAAATACTCAGCCACTTCTGGAGTGTTTGAGTTTATCCAGCAAGAAGAGGGCAGCCCTTTGCCCAGTCTTTTGAGGGTGTCCCCAGGGAGTGGAGCTACTGGCTCTGCAGATGGCTTTCTGACTGTACATGCAGGTGGAAGGTTGGAAGTAAATCCAGCATTCTGCAGGCCCTGGTAGGAAATCTGATCATCAGCGCAGAGGGGTCTCTGAGGTAATCCAAGATCCATGTTTGCTTCTTGAATGCTCAGATAAAACACCTCTCCAAAGTGGCTGCTTCACATAAATATTTGGAACTTCTTCCCAGTGAGGGTGACAGAGCACTGAAACGGGCTGCCCGGGGGGTTGTGGAGTCTCCTTCTCCCACCTGGGTATGTTCCCGTGCTACTTATACTAGGTGATCCTGCTGTGCCAGGGGGGTTGCACTAGATGATCTTTCAAGGTCCCTTCCAATCTCTAATGATTCTATGACTTGGTCTAGGTGATCCTGCTGTGCCAGGGGGATTGCACTAGATGATCTTTCAAGGTCCCTTCCAATCTCTAATGATTCTATGACTTGATCTAGGTGGTCCTGCTCTGGCAGGGGGATTGGACTAGATGATCCTTTGAGGTCCCTTCCAGTCCCTAATGTTCTGTGATTCAGCGAAATGGGGAAAGTGTAGCTAGGAGCCAATTATTCTGTCTTCTATGAGCTTTTTTTGGTCTAAATTTTACAGAAACCCCTTATTCAGAGTGGTAGTGTAGAGCCCATATAAATCCAGGTTTGGGATTAAATAATGAGGCAACACAAAGAAAAGTACTGCTGCGGTTTGCCTGTGGCTTAGCCAAGCTTTGTTAGCTTGGACTTGTGAGCTGAGTGTGAAACTGGAGCGATGTGTCTCCTCTTTGAGCATTCTGCTCTCCAGATCAGTATGTGAAAAACCAGAAAGGGATGATGTTTGTTAACAAGTCAGCATCTGAAACCACGCTCCTGTCTGCTGTAGGTTAGGCATCAAGATGAACTTTCTGGTTCACAAACTAATGGCTTGATTTGATAGAGCTCAGTAACTGTGTCATCAGTGCTCCCTGTAATGTACACTAGAAATTAATCACCTTTTAATAGAAGCAATCTAAACCCCTGTTTGCCACCTTACTGAACCTGAGAGGCTTTGTCACAGAAATTCAATACACCTTCCTTTTAGGCAGGGAGCACGACCCTTTGTTTTGTGTTTGTCAGAGCTACTGGTTAGCAATAAGCAAAGTGAGGTATCTAGCTGCATCTACATACAGAGTTTTTACAACCAAAAATGGCTTCGAATGCACACTCAATGATTTTTATGTGGATGGACTTGCTACTGCCAGCTAGATGCTTTCAGGAATCAAATATGAACAACTTGAGAGTTAAAGTAGACTTAAACTGAAGGAGTTTTGGTCTGAAGCCACAAGGGACTCCAGGGCAAGTGACTCCAGCGACTCAGTCTGTATCAGTGAGCCTGCATTTGCCATGAAGAACGCACAGAGAAGTTCCCTCTCTCACCTTGTGACTAAAAAACCTGCTCCTGCTTTTTTTCCCCACCGCACTAATATGAATCTGGGGTTTCACAAAATAAAGACTTATAATTTCTGTCCTGTATACCTATTTTTTCCTTTCCTTCCCACTAGAAGAGCACTGAAAACATTGATTCACTCTGTTATGATCAAACACGAGCTACTTGAAGCAACCTGAGGGGGAGGAACCAATACACTCTGTGCGTGGGGGTAGCTTTTTGTGCTTGCCTGTTTTCCTTTTGCTGGCTGCAGAGTAAATAATCGGACACCTTTTTCCCTTCCCTTGTAAATTCAGTTGATCACTGGCAGCTTTCTGTTTGGTTGTAGGAGTCGCTGCCTCTGTTTCTGTGGCTGTTCATGTCAGGACTTTGTATACAGAGGTGGTTTCTTACTGTATAACTACAGTCTACAGTAGGGTTGTGTGTGTGTGTGTGGGGGGGGTGTGTTTGGGTGTTTTTTAATTATTTTATTTCCAGCCTAACACGTGAAGTTTGTGTTGTCAGCCAATCAAGCTTGAGAAGCAATGGCTGTTGTCTTCATGCAGCTTTCTGGAGCTCCTGCAGAAAAGGGGTTGTTTGGTGAGTGGGGTTGCAGGGGTAGCTACCCACGGGTAGCTGTAGGAGCTAGGGAACCATGAGCTCTGAGGCAGGTCTGAGCAGTAACAGCTGTCTCTGCTAGTGGGTACGGGCACGCTCGGCAGCTGTGCTGCTGGTGTGAGATGCCAGGACTTGTTCAGGCACCCAGTACAGCAGTGATGACTTAGAAGAAGTGATTAAATGAACAAGCAATTGCTCTGCATCTTCTAAGAGTGATAAAGGTAGACTTTCCATCTCATAGGCTTTGAGCTCAAGTAATTGAGTAGACTAACACTGTTGATGTTCATTTGATCTCTCTTCAAATCTTGTTCTTTAACCTGCTTTAGAAGCTTAGGGATTGGAAAGGACCTCGAAAGATCATCTAGTCCAATCCCCCTGCCACAGCAGGATCACCTAGATCAAGTTGCACAGGAACATGTCCAGGCAGGCTTTAAATGTCTCCAGAGAAGGAGACTCCACAACCCCCCAGGCAGCCCCTTCCAGTGCTGTGTCACCATCACTGTGAACAATTCCTTCTCATATTGATGTGGAACCTCCCAAGACATTGCTGTTGTGTGTAGTTTGTACGGCAACTCAAATACAAGACTATCACATGGCATTCTTGTTGAGAACTCTGGAATTAAGAGTGAGAGGCAGAGGGTCTTGATGAGGGATGCATGTGTGTGGTGGGCAGGATGATGAGAAGGATCTACTAGCTCTGGGTACACCAGTGTGGAAGTGCAATTGCTCTGGTAACTGTGTGTACGTTCTCCTTTGAAACACTCATATTTTCATGCACAACAATTTGGACTGTGAGCAGAAGCATGATGCTTCATTATTTGCTTTGATTTTCTGCTGTGTGTTGTTTAAATTGCTGTCCCTTAAGGGGGAGGTGTCCCTTATGTGATTTGCTTCTGCTGAATGTCACAGGGAGCTTACGGTGAGATTGTATTAGTGAGTGAAAGCGTACAGCGAGGTTTTGTTCAGTGTAGGGATGCAAAAAAGGGCAATTTCCAAGACCTGTTTGACACAAGTTTTTGGCAGGTTGACTAGAAAGTGATGAATATAGGGAGGGCAGAGAGAGAAGGAAGGAATACATAGAGAAGAAAGAATGGTGAAATTGTGGGTTCTCTCTGCTCCAGCCACTGCCTTTTCCCTGAGATGTGTTTAGTATTGTTTTATATGTGTGGAGAGTT
Organism: Rhinopomastus cyanomelas; assembly: GCA_013400115.1. Classification (NCBI taxonomy): domain Eukaryota; kingdom Metazoa; phylum Chordata; class Aves; order Bucerotiformes; family Rhinopomastidae; genus Rhinopomastus; species Rhinopomastus cyanomelas. Next base: position 34,229 of record VXBP01000003.1, on the reverse strand, counting down.
CTTATGGGTCAGGAGTACTGGGTATCCCTGTGCATGGATTCTCACACAGCAGAGATTACCCCTCCAGAGATCAGCAAGATGGCTTTTAGTGAATTATCCATCTTCACAGTATTTCCCTTCCTTGTCTCTGCACACACACGTAGCACAAATGCACGGCTTTCCTTGCACAAGGGGACACTGATATCTTTTGTTTTACCTGCTTTGAGTGTTGCAGAGGTATTTGTGTCCCCCAACAACAAGCCTCCACGTCTCAACATTCTCTGAATGAATATATTGGATGTATAGTCATCAGAATCACAGCACATTAGGGACTGGAAGGGACCTCAAAAGATCATCTAGTCCAATCCACGTGCTAGAGCAGGATCACCCAGTTAACTGCATAATACCTGAAAAGAAGAATTAGACTGTGTGCAGTCCCTCTGATGGAAAGTAAGTTATTGCCAAACAGTTGCTGATGAGCTAACTTTTATAGAAACCAGAGAAGTCTGTTTTCTTCTTACCCTATTAAAGGTGTTTTAGGTCTTTTACAAAAGAGGGAATACCTGTTCACATGCAGCAATCAATAGTTGGATTTCAAAAGACCAGACATTATGCAGAGCCCAAAAATAATTGGCCCTGAGGTTTTTCCCCCCATTAATGTCTATTTGTGGTGCCTGTGTGGAATGGGAGAAACTAAATCTACTTGAACTGGAAAAGGTGTGCACATCAAGCTGTGCTGGCTGTGTTTTACTAAGGGTCTGTTAAAACCAGCTGAGCTATATATTAAATGAAAGAGCTATGTCAAAACACCTTCACTGGATTTGAAAGGACTGCTTCTTGCTTTCCACACTTGTAAAGTAACCAAACATAACGCTATTTATTTCAAAACAAAATCAAACTAAACCCTCTAAGATTATGTTGCTTGGGATGTGATGGGTCCTGTAGGAGCTCTGCATGTTCTAGCTTTGCTGAAGAAAACAAGGTTACGAGGAAGTTGGAAAGTGCAGTGAAGCAGTTGATGTTGTCAGAGGTAAGAGTATTTCTAGGAAGGTGTTCCCGTTGTTTTCCTTCCCCACACTTTTTGTCCCTGAGCAAAAGCTGTTTCTGAAGTCGGAACCTGTCTTCATGGAAGATGTTGCTGCTCCAGTAAGTGCAGTCAGAACCAGCTGATCCCTTACGCTTTGCTGTACACTTGCATTTGGTTTAGGCTGTTCCTTGAGGAAGTTAAGAGCTGGTTCTCTGTGGGCTGACTGTGAATTGCTGCTGCCTTGCAGCTTGGAGCAGAAAGCGAGGAGCGCAGTCTCCCAGCAGCAGGTGTGCAGGTTATCGCTGTGTGTGGGAGATTCGGTCTGTGTGTGCTTGCTGCTAGTTCAGTGCTGGCTCTATATCCCGTTAAAGCAAAGCAAAACCACCCCTATCATGTCCATTTATTCCTTCTGTGTGATGAGAAGGACAGATGGGGGGGGAAAAGGGGTTACACCTTTTGGGAATCTGTAGGTAATTTAAAGAAACATGTGTAGTGTTTTCTATAGGAGGTGAGGAGGACTGAAATGGATCAGACTGAAAAGTGCTGGTGATCCTTCATCTTGCACTGGTCCTGTGCAATTCCTTTCTTGGCTGTACAAAGCTTTATTCCAATCTTTTTCTCCTATTCCTAATTGTGATGCAGCAATAATGTTAAACATTTGATGAAGTAGAGGAAAACTCTAACCTCTGGAACACCTTTGAAGAGGGAGAGGAGGAGGAGGGTGTGGTGGTGTTTGTCTTAGAAGAAAATACAGGTTATATGGCACCTGCTCTCAGAGCATTGACAGTTGTTCACAGAATCACACAACATTAGGAATTAGAAGGGACCTCAAAATATCACCAACATCCTTCATCGAATCATTAGGGATTGGAAGGGACCTTGAAAGATCATCTAGTCCAATCCCCCTGCCACAGCAGGATCCCCTAGATCCAGTCACAGAATCACAGAACATTAAGGAACGGAAGGGACCTCTAAAGATCATCTAGTCCAATCCCCCTGCCACAGCAGGATCCCCTAGATCCAGTCACAGAATCACAGAACATCAGGGAATGGAAGGGACCTCTAAAGATCATCCAGTCCAATCCCCCTGACACAGCAGGATCACCTAGACCAAGTCACACAGGAACACATCCAGGTGGGTTTTAAATTTCTACAGAGAAGGACACTTCATACTGTTGTCTCCTTTGTCTGTGTGAATGGATACTACTGCTTGGAGGCAAGTCTGAATCTTATTACTAATCTATTTGTAAATTAAAACCTCAGATTCATCAATACACAGTACACCTCAAACTTGTGCATTGGGTGTCGAGTTAAAATTACACGTGGGTGCAGCCAAGCAGCTAATGAAGGTGTAAGTTTGACACGAGATGCTTCAGATGGCTATTTTTGAAGTGACCTTTCAGTTTTGTACAATAGGTGTCTCACTATTGCCATAAATTGAGGTGCATAGCAGGACTGTGCCCGACTCGGGGAGGTTGTGGAATGGTCTTCTCTGGAGACATTTAAAACCCACCTGGATGTGTTTCTGTGTGACTTGGTCTAGGTGATCCTGCTGTGGCAGGGGGATTGGGCTGGGTGATTGTTCGAGGTCCCTTCTGATCCCCAATGTTCTGTGATTTTGTTCTTGGCTCCCCATTTCCTTTGGCTCCTTGTTTATGCGCTAGAGGAACTGCTCATCTTAAGGTGGCATTTCTTCCTTACTCCTTCTCTTTCTTCCTCTAATTTTTCAGGATGTTCAAGTTATTTTTGTGCTACAAATGTTGTTTTAAATGGCATAAAACTTTTCAGTCCCTCGAAGTCATGTGGTAATAAAAAACCAACACAACTCCAAGTCTTGTGTGTTGTGTCCTCTGCCATTGAGTCAACAGACAGATTACTGCTTTTTGTTGTAGTCCACCCATCAGGTACTGGGCACTAAAGGAGAAGTTAGGTATATGAGGGGTGACTTCATTAATGTCTATAAATAGTTGAAGGGTGGGTGTCAGGAGGATGGAGCCAGGCTCTTCTCCATGTCATCTAGTGACAGGATGAGGGGCAATGGATGAGAGCTGGAACAGAGGAGGTTCCACATGAATATGAGAAGGAACTTCTTCACGGTGATGATGACAGAGCACTGGAACAGGCTGCCCAGGGAGATTGTGGAGTCTCCTTCACTGGAGACATTTAAGACCCACCTGGATGTGTTCCTGTGAGACTTGGTCTAGGTGATGCTGCTGTGGTGAGGGGATTGGACTGGATGATCTGTTCAGGTCCCTTCCAATCCCCTATGATTCTATGATTTTTCTTTCTGGAATGTAACACGAAGTGGCAGTTGTGTGGAACTTGTGTGTGTGCTTTGGGACAGACTTCCTCTCCTGTCCTCCTCACTGGTGGATGTTCAGCATGAGCGTTTTTTGCCCGGTTGGGCGAGACCCGTTGCTGGTGTGCTGGCTGGGCTGCTGCATGCTTGGATCCTTCTGTGAGTGGCACTCCTTGCTACGCAAGCCTCATGAATTTTAATTTGAATCTGCAAGTGTGAGAGACTAATGGCATGACACAGTTTGAAGCACATTGAATAGCTTATTGGCTGCCAATTTTGTGGTTTGGGATTTTTCTGTGGGGTTTTTTTTTAATATTGAATGAACATACCCCTTTATGTTCTACTTTAGGACCCAACTCTAAAGTTACAGGTTGTTGTGTGAGGTAATTCTGACGCTCTGGAGCTGCACATCAGTACTGTAGGGGCTTTGTTTTACAGCTCTATCTGTAGCTTGAGGAAAGCTTTGCAGACTTAAAGGAAATGTCCTTCCTCCCCCTTTACACTGAAGGAACTTCTGAATCTTTTTGTTCTAGTGGAAATGAAAGCTTAAATGTGGTTGTGTGTTGTTTGGGCTTTCGTTTGCCTTTTCTTGTCTATTTATGTGATTAAATGCTGAGATTGCTTCTTGCTGGAGAGGGAGAGTAAACAGCTGAGAAATTCTACACAACCAAAACATGTTCATCTCTCCTGGAGAGAGCAGGCTTGTTGCTTGATCCTCATGGTTGCCACAGCATTGGGGGTGACACCTCCACGTGAAGAGAAGTTTGGGCAAGGTGGCTTTGTGCGGGAACTTCCTGAACAAAGCCTGTCTAGAAGAGCCCTTCAAGATGTAAAACACTGCAGTCCTGTGCGGGTAGGGGGTGGTGGTGGTGTCAGGGAAAGGAGTGTCTTCTAAAAGGATCTGAGAGGGGAAAATGAAAGCTTTGGGTTTTACTGCTAGGCAGGAACATCTCTCAACTGGTTTTGTTGTGAGGTTTTACTGGCCTGTATAAGTTTAACAAACTTCTGTTGCAGAAAGTCCTTAAAATGTGAAGCGTTGCTCTGTGAGAGGTCAGTGTTGAGCTGTTAAAACACTAAGTAAAACGCAGTGTTTGAACAGAAGAGACTTGAGCTGCCTTGGTGAATCAAAAACGTGTCTGAGACCTTCTCAGCTCAACCACTCCATGTCCTCTCCCATCCCCAGATCTTCTCAGAGTAACCAGACTGACCCAACCAGCATGTCCTACCTGAGCCCAGCTGAAACTGTGCTAATCTACACATTCTTGTAAATCCCGAGGGGTTTTGTGGCATCTCTGGCATTTATTTGTTCTCTCACTTTGGGGGAAGGGAGGAGACAAAGGACTTGGCTGTGAAGGCAGCCAGCACAGGCTTTGCAGTAGCACTTCAAAGTGAATGTTTTGTTTACTAGATAAGTGAAAACTGATGTAAATTCGGGTGGAAAAGACAATGAGTTCACTGATTTAATTTTTTCTACCCCTACCTCGTGCTCAGAAATGGAGAATGTGAGCGATAGAAGAGTTAGAAAATAGTCTGTCTTTAGGCTAAAGAAGAGCTTAGCATCAAGACCAAACGTGTTTATTAAACTTTATCTCTTCCTTGGAAGAGTAGATACGCTCTTTCCTAGAAAGAGTAGGATCCTGCAGTGAATTTGGGAGGGGGAGGTAATGTAATACTACTCAAAGTTTGTGGAGGGGAGCAGAGTACAAAACCATGGGGTTATCACACCTATTTGTAATGGAGAGTTAGATACTGAAGGCCTTAAAGCTTAAAAAGAAATGGTCTTGAAGAGCAGTGGAGCCTTCGTGAAGCATAACAGCTGTGAAACGTGTAACTAGCATTTCTGCAACAGCTCTTTGGACTCTTTGGAAACGGTTTTGCCCTGACATTGCCTCCCCAGCGATCTGTTGAGTTTTGAGTTGTGTATTTGGTTTTGCCTCTCTTAGTGAGACAGACGATTAAATGTGTGACACTGCTGTGTGTGGTCTATCCTGCATTAATGTTTTCTTTCCCT
>VXBP01000003.1:0-28899 GCA_013400115.1 Rhinopomastus cyanomelas | reverse complement strand
TCTTTAATTTCTCTGCAGGAGTCGGAAGCTTCAGATCAGAAATATCCCGCCTCACTTGCAGTGGGAGGTAGGAAGTCACTTTAAAAACTGGTATCTGTGTTTAAAACTGTGTTTCTCCTTCTGTCTCTACACACAAGGTTTTCCCCTTCCCCCACCTTTCACTTGCTTCGTGCTCACCACCCATTCTGTTCTGGGGGAAAAATCCTTTGGAAGAGGGAACAATAGAGCCTTCTAAGCAATTCAGATAACTGCCTTCGTTTCTGCTCTCCAAGTTAACCATAAAAAATGTTGAAATGGATTCTTTGGTGAATGCTGATTTCCTGATGCAGTCGCTCTCTTTGACTGAAAGCTCGTCCATTTTGGACCTTGCTTGTGTTTGGTGTGTGAGTTCACTAAACTTAATAAAAGTTTGGGCTGAAGAGTTGGCCAAAACCATACAGAAGCAGAAATTTAATGCTGATCCTTTTTCTTTGAGATATTTTTTGTAAAGTGTTTTTCCCCTTGCTCCTCTATAATGGTGGCATTATGACAAATCGTTTGCTCATGCTGTTACAGTTACTGGCCCTCACTTGTATGTTGTGTTCTTGTTGTTTACACTCCACAGATCATGTTATAACTTTTGTACTAGATGGGCTACTGGGGGATGGATCTGTTTCCTTTCCTGTTCATTTTTTACCTCTTCAGAATGCTACGTCCACATTTTACTAGTAGTAAATGGTCCTTTTGCCCAAGAGATGTTTGGGTGGAAGGTTTGAGAGTAAAGCTCAAGTAGTGATTCTCTGGGCAGGTTTGGTCTGCCTACATCTGACTTCACTTGTGGCTACTTTGTTTGCACCACCTGGTTGCAGCTTTGGAAGACAACCAGGCATTAGGCTGTTAGCCTCAAGGTTTCTGTAAGGCAGCAGCACCTAACCCCAACCTCTCATAGCTTCACTCTTTCTGGTGAGTGCTGTCCGTGGAAGCATTTCCTCTGCACTTCCCAAACCTTGTGCTTCCCCTCAGTTGAACCGCTTCCACCTGACATGTTTTAGTTAAAATTCATAACTGCTTTTGTCAGGCGTTGGGGAAGAACAGTGATAGAAGTGGTTGAGGATGACTGATCCGATGGTTGCTTATTTTTTGGGTACAAACTTCCTCTGAGGATGAGCAGAGGCCTATGATTCAGAAAAATGTCATAAACACAGATGCAGACACTGTTGAGCAGACTGCATCAGAGTGCTTGTCCCTGCTTGTCCTCCTTACGCCGACGTAGCTGCGTATTACAGGTATCTACGTGGTTTCCCATCTGCTTCCTGATGTTTTTTCAAAAAGGTTTCCCTCTCTGCTGTGATTTCTCTGGTGACATCTGGTCTCAGACAGATGTTCCTTCTACCTCACCTTTTTAAAACACTGTCTTCCTAAAGCTCCCAAGGAAGACTTGAAATTTGCTCTGATACCATAGTCTCAGCCTCGCCTAGATGTCCCAAAGTTGTACAGACTTGACCCTTTGTCTGGGCACAGAACTTAGAGGCTCCCAAACAAGTTATGCAGTGGCTCTTGCAACGTCAGGGTGCTTGCCAAGTGTGGTTCATCCACAAACTCCCCAAAGGCTTTCTTTGTTCATGCTGGTGGTCAGTGGCTTCTGCACTAAGCAGGTAAGTCTGCGTGTTCTGGAGGTGATGATGACGAGATACAGCGAATGGTGACTGCGTTCAAGTGTTGTCTTGTGTCAAGTTTACCTTGTGCTCTGGAGCATTTTTGGTGTAAAACACATTGCAAAAGCTTCCTTTGAGCTTTCTAAGAAAGTTTTTGGTTCCTCCTTGAAAGTGCTTGATAATGAGACCAGAAGCTTTGTGCATACAAAGAAAGGTTTATACTGAAGCAAGGTTCTTGCGTAATGATTTCTGAGGGGCTGGTGTGCACGTGCGTGTGTGGCAGCTGGAGTAATTTTACTTAAACTGTTTCTTATAGTCCCTTTGTGCCAATCTACTTGCCTCATCACTCCTTTGATAATAGCTTGAATTAAGACTGACTTGTTCTAATGGGTGTGAAATCCTTCAAACCAAACCAAAAACAACTCCATGAAAGAGGTCTCTGAGTTAGTTCAGTCTATCAGCCACCAAGTACGTTTGATACTGAAATACAAAACCTACTTAACACCCTGTAGCCCCTCTCTTTTTACAGTGACACAGGGATATGGGAACAGGTCAGAAGAAATATTCATGGCTTTGTGATGATATTTTTTTCTTGTATAACTGCTGCCTTGTCATTGTTTGCAAAAGCATCTTCTAGAGTGCTGCCGAATGATTGTCTTGGTTTAATGTTGTTCTTTGTAAAACACCAACCATTTCACAGGAGAATCCTACAGAGGTATCCCTAGCAGTCACTCTGCATGCCTCTGCTGTGGTGCTTTGCAGCTGTTGTTGCCAGTGTGTCTAACAGTGGTACCCGAAAGTCCTGGGCCTTGGGGTTGGGACCCAGCAAGCATCTCTACACACCTACACCCAGGAGACATGATCTGTGTCTTAAGATGAGCTGCTCACAAGCCTCTTGCTGTAAGCAAGGCATCCACCGTGTTCTCGAATCTAGCACGTTGGATTTGGGGAAAGCAGATCTGGAAGAGAGGTATGGCTACTGGTCTCACAGAAACACGAAGTGTTAGTGGCTCCTACTCCTGAGGACCCTGGAGAATAGTTTTCCCTCCTGGTTTTCAACATCAGAAAAGTGCTTGGGGAGTAAACTGAAGCTTAATATTTTGTAATAAGTCAGGTGAGGAAGGAGCTTCATTTTTGATAGAGGTGCTTTGTTCTCCATGCAGATAGGGGCTGGCTATTAAGGTTCATGAAATGCCAGAGTAAATGAGTGTCTTTGAAAACCTTAAGACTCTCTCACTGGTGCGCTCCCCTCTTTTTTTTTAAGAGGCATGTGTGCCTACTTAGTAAAACTAGTGCCTTTAATGGTGTGGAAGAGAGACAACATTAAACTTCAGTGTTAAGTAAACCTTGACTTCCACTGGGAAGAAGCTGAGTGTCCTGGGCACTCATGTGAGGTAGGATAATTAATCCAGTTACTCTATATAGCTTGGGAAATGAATGGTGGATGTTAATAGCCACAAAGTAACAGGGATTTATTAAAAAGACTTTTAATGAAGTGAAAACATAAGTTTAGAACAATGATTTATTTTTCTGGCTGCTTCTCTGAAGGAAAATATTCCAGCTAGCTTTCGTGTTGACAAAGGTTGAAGATACTGGACAAAACACATTGGTATGGGCTGGTTTTAAACATTAGACTGGTAGTTGTTTCCTCTGAGTAGTGTAAGAGTGCACTGTGTACTTAGCAGGCCAGGACAACATAAATAAAAAAGGTGAGATAACACTTTCAGACCATATTCAGGGCTAAGTGGTAGGAGAAAGCATATTGCAGGAGGTTGTTATCTGCCTGAGTTACTGCCTTGAAACAAAACCATGAGGTTGCTGTCTTGAAGACCTGGCTCTCAATGTGCAGCTGTAAAAGATAACCTTGAATGCCTTGGAACACATTAGAATTTTAAATTTGTATGAAACTCACTTGGTAATTAATTAGAACTTCACAAGACGACTTTTGGCAAGGTTCTGCAGGTTTCTCTACCTGTGAGCTTGATGCTCTTGTACTCCTTGCACAGCTAGGAGAAACTGGAGGTGGAGGTAGGGGAAGGCAGCATCTCTCTGAAATGAAGAAAATGTAGGACCTACCTGCTTCAGACTTAAACTGAAGTCCAGTCTGGCAAGGGTTTATCTAGAATATCATCCAGGAGGTTCCCTCCTTTCCCTCAGTGGACTGACTGGTTTTGAGAACTCTGGATCAGTGCCCCTGTTCCATATAATAAGTTCTCCTTTTATCCTGCAAGTCATCTCTCACCCACAATGCAAGTTTTCAGCACAGGAGGTGTATTTGCAAAACAAAATTATTTCCTTTCTAGGAAATTACACAGAAGCACAGAATCATTAGGGATTGGAAGGGACCTGGAAAGATCATCTAGTCCAATCCCCCTGCCACAGCAGGATCTTTGGTCTAGGTGTGTAGATTTAAAACTGAATTACCTAGAGTTCATGTCTGCTTCAATGCAGTGGGCATCTAAGAGCTCTTCTGAGAAGGAACTGTTATATGAAATGTTGTTATTCCCCCCCCACTTGCTATTAAAACACCTTAAAAGCAGCTTTCTCAGTGTAGAAAATGCTTCAAGAGACTTTGTTCACTAAACATGGAAAAAATATTTGGAAAGAAAGCACTAGAGAACAGACTTTCAGGACACAGATGGTGCCAGAAACAGCACTTGCTGGCTCAGCAGGAAGGTAGCCCTTGAAGAGTTCCCACTTATCTTCTGTGGGCTTATTTCCTTATCAGTTTGTATGGAGCAGATAAACAGATACAGTGCTGATGAACTTTGCAACAGAAAAGGTAGACTAAAAGCCCAGTCTGTGGGGTGTGAACCTGTTGAGTGAGCAGAGAAAAGCAAGAAGTGAATGTGTATTTCTAGCTCTGCTGTGAGACTTGCAGGTTGCTTTCAGGGACAGAAATGTGTGGGAGGGGAGGTCTGATTTAGCTCTTCCCAAGGCAAAGGCATGTTACTAAATTGAGTGTGCTGCTCCTCGCTTCTTCAAGGAAATGAAAAATGAAGTCTCATAGTTATGCTGAGACCTCCTATGTTTTAGTTTCTCCAAGCACAAGTAGTAATGGAAAAGGATTTCTGGGTCAGGCTTGTGTGGAGGCTCTGCAGCGAGCTTCTGTCAAAGCAAGAAATGTTTTGAGCTACCTCCACCCATCTGCATGTATTGTAAGTCAGCCTTCAGTTGCAGTTAGTAAATCTGACTGCACATAAAACCTCCTGAGGATCTGTAGTAGTTTGCCACTTCTTTGATTGAAAGAGGGAAGATGTGTGAGGTGGGGCTGGTTTTTTTTTTCCCTCTCTAGAGATGCAGTATGAACTAATCTTGCTGAATGGTACCTGCTCATGGTGCAGTTTACTCTAGAAAACCAAGGCTATGAATAGGACAGGTGGGTTTTAAGAAAGGAAAAGAAAAACAGGAATCATTGCAAATAAGAGTAAAATAGGACCATAAAAACCTAGTATTTCTCATAAAGCAAGATTTAATGGGGAGATGCAGGAATGACCTGAGCTGCAATGGAAAGAATTCTGGAAGAAAGGTGAATCAACAGCAGAGGTTTAAAATGTATTGAAATATCACCCACCTCAATCCTTCTCCAGCAATCCTAACTTAATAGAACGCTATAAAAATCGTGTAAAGCCATAAAAATGCCAGCAGAATGCTAAGTGTGCACAAATTATCTGGTGCTGTCTGCTAGGTGTGGGAATCCCTTGTAGGGATCTTTGTTTTCCGGTGCCACTTCAGGCACTAAGCTGTACTGTTTGCCAATTACTACTAATCCTACTCAGCAGGAGAATAAAGAACATGTTAGTCTGCTCTCTGCAGCAGGCATTTACATATTTGAAGATCTGTGATGTTTAGGAAGGGTTAAGGGGAGAGTTTAAGTTCTTTCAATCTCTTCAAGGCTCTTATTTCCTGGCAATTTCTTGTTCTTAAGTCTGTCACCTGGGAATGTCCCATGTGGCTTCTTCAGAGTATCTACTGTAGTTTAAGATCACTTTGAGCTCTTTCCTTGTTCCCTGGTGTGTTTGCCTTTTGTCATCTTCAAATCTAATAAACACAAAACTGATGCAGTGCTAGGTGGGATGGTTCCTGCAGAACCCTGTAAAGCAGAGCTCTTCATAAATCATGGGATGGTTTAGGCTACAAGGGACCTTAAAGACCGTCTAGGTCCAACCCCACTGCCATGGGTGGGGGTACCTTCCACTAGACCAGGCTTCTCAAAACCCCATCCAGACTTGTTTTGAACACACCCAGTGGTGGAGCTTTACTTTGGATGATGCTTAACAGTAGGCTAGTAACATTGCTACCTGGCAGTGGTCACAGGGTCAGCTTGTCACCTGCTGTTGTAGTGCTGGCTGTTTCCCTCTGTGTCTGTTGTACATGGGACAGTGTCAAAAGCCTTTCGAAGAGAGATTTCACTGTTCCCCATGCACGTGAACTGTGTTATAAAGAGAAACCAGAGAGATCTACCAAGAACTGTGCACATCAGACAAAGGCTGAGTGCTGGCCACCTGCTTATTTTCCTTCCTAACTATGAGACAAAAGGCAGAGCTCATGGGACAGTGCAGAGGCTCTGGGCAGTACTGCTCCTTCCTGGTCTTACCCCTGTACCCAGCGGAGCACGGGGGCTGCCTTTGCTCCTCTCATGCCAAAGGGATGAGACTATGGTGGTCTTGTCTGCTGTCTGACCTGGGCCCTAGCCTCTGAATTTACTCTCTGCCTCAGCAGCACGTGGTTCCATTGTCTAACTGGTCTCAGCAGCAGGTGAGGCAATCTGATACAGGCAAATGGCCATGTCTGCCATGGACCACTCAGTTCTGCACTTAAGAGACAACACATTGACTTATGTTGGGATTTTAATGGCCCAGCTTAATTACAGGGGCTGATATTTACAGGTATATGTGAGATAATAAACACCTTTTGCAGGTGTTGGAAATACAGGGTGTGGAAATGAAGGATAAACATACAATAAGCTATTTCTCACTTGAAATGATTTATTTACACATGTGATGTGTGACTACAGCAGTGCTGGAAATAGTCTTACAGTTGTTAGAAACAAGGGGAGAAATATAATGTGGAAAGTCATTTTCTTTGAGAATTAGACTACAGAATTCTTAAAATGAAAATAGATCTGTCGCTGCTGTTGTTAGATTATTTTATTACATCTGTCCCTCATTTAAGGGGGGAGGTGTTTTGCTGTGCATTTGTTGTAGTTGTAGGTGTAGGAAATGAGCAGTGTTTTTTTCCTTTAGGAAACTTGTATTCATAGTCATAGAATCATTAGGGATTGGAAGGGACCTCAAAAGATCATCTAGTCCAATCCCCCTGCCACAGCAGGATCACCCAGACCAAGTCACACAGGAACATATGCAGGTGGGTCTTAAACATCTCCAGAGAAGGAGACTCCACAAGCCCCCTGGGCAGCCTGTTCCAGTGCTCTGTCACCCTCACTGGGAAGAAGTTCCTCTCATATGTACATGCAATAGCCTAAGCAAAGAGAAGAGGTTGCTGAGGTGAGGTTGGATCTACGTTCTGAGTAACATCCACGCAATACAGAAGGTGATCTTTACACCACAAGGACTAGGCACAGTGTTCATACTCTCAAAGAAATCAGAAGACTCACCAGGTCAGATCTAGCTTTCCTGGCTGTTTAGAGGTGTGAAAGTTGCTCTTCTTCCTCCACCTTCATGGTGATGAATTGAAAGTATAGGAAGTGGAAGCTTTTTTGTACTCAGCTGCAGGAAACACGGTGCCTTGTGATTGTTCAGGCAGCAACATCAGCTTGTGTGGCAGAGGCAGGAAGGCTGCATGACAACTCTTGAAGAAGGTGCTGAAGTGAGACAGCTTTCTGACCAGGATATAAAGGAAGCTGCAATAACTGCTGGCTTCTCTAAACATGCTGAGAGTAAGCTGTAGTGACTTTGAGGCAAAGGTTGTGAGTAGTTGGTTAACCCTGCTCTGGAGGGGGACAGGACAAGGAGTGGAAGGAGGCATCCACTGGGACTGGAGACTTTTAATCTGTTGTTTCACCCGAGTTGAGCTCCTGCATTGTCCAGCTCTCCATTTGGCTGCCATGAGCTCTAATGCCAAAGCACAGGAAAATGGTGAGAATTAAGTGTTAATTGTGGCCATTCCAAATAAGACATGCAGAAGCTGTGTCTTTGGAGGCTGTATTTGTTGGCGTATCTGTTATTTTCCTTCCAACATTCAGTGGGAGAATTAGCTCAGGGAAGGCTTTGTTGTGTTGGTGTTTTTTAAACACAAGTGATGATTCAGTGAGACTGTTTGATCACTGCAGCCATTTGATCCAAACTTCCCCCACCATCCAAATTTGTTCCATTTTCCTGTGACTGAGATGAGAAATCTTCCTTTATCCTATCTTCTAGCACAACCTATGATCCTCTAACTTTTCTGAAATGTTCTAATACTTAAAATAGCTGAGTGCAGGAACTTTGGCATTGTCACCGTGGGGTTGCTCGGCACTGTTAGAACAAGGTTTTGCTCACAGGCCTAGAATAACAGGGTTACTTTTTTACCCTGTCACTGACATTGACTCCAGAACTTGACAAATCTTAAGGCACACAGAGCTTGCTTGATTCAAAATACTTCTTGTGAAAAAGAGCCACCAAATCTTACTTTTTATTTGCAATTTTAGGGAGGCATCTGTGAAGAGCTTTGTTCAATGGTTCAGTTGCCAAAGTCTTGTGCTCCTTAGCTATAACTCTTACTTAAGGAGTCTTTTCAATCATGGTGGAACCTCTTTAGCTGATGTTGTGGTGTGGACGTCCACAGAGTTACAAAACCATGCAGATTGGAAGGAATCTCAACAGGTCTGCAGTCCCAATGTCTACTCAAAACAAAACCTGTACTTAGTTCAAACCACATTGCTTAGGGTCCTCTCCCATCCTGGAAGCCTCTAAGAATATGTAGTATGGGCCACCTCTTGGGTAACTGGTTTTAAAGATGAATCTATTACCTAGACTTGTTTTTCTTATACCTGGTAAGAACTTCCCATGCCAACTGAAGCCTGTTGTCTCTTGTCAACCTTTCATCCCTTGTTGATGCTGCTTTGCCACGTCTTTTGCGTGTGTCTACTGATTAATTATTCATGCTGTCTGATCTCTTAAATATTTTTGTGGGGGTTTTTTTTCTGTGAAATTAGATAGTTGGTGTTTTGGTCTTCTGTGAAAGTGCTGGTTTTAAATGCTGGAAGAGCAGCTCAAAAATTCTCAATGGAGGTAGATGTTAGAACCCTTTCTGTGGGTATGTCTGTTGCTGGTAAAGCAACACGATTTTATAAATGAAGAACTCATTTCCGTTGTCTGGCTTGAAAGATGTCACAGAATGGTTTTGGTTATAAGGCTTTTTAAGATCGTCAAGAGGTCCAATTGTTAATCCAGCACCGCCAGGTCACCACTAAATCATGTCTCTCAGCACCGTATCCGCATGTATTTTAAATACCTCCAGGGATGGGGACTCCACCATTGTCCTGGCCAGCCTGTTCCAGTGTTTTACAATCCTTTCTGTAAAGAAATTTCTAATCTAAACTGACTCTGGAGCAATCTGATCCCATTTCCTCTTGTCCTATCACTTGTTACTTGGGAGGACAGACTGCTACCTCACTGCAACCTCTTTTCAGGTCGCTGTAGACACTAAGATCTCCACTGAACCTCCTTTTCTCTAGGCTAAACAACCCCAGTTCCTCCTGTCATAGAGGCTGTTCTTCACACCTTTCACCAGCTTTGGACAAGGTCCAGCAGCTCAATATTCTTCTTGTAGTGAGAGCCCCCAAACTGAACACAGTATTTGAGAGGTGCAGCCTCGCCAGTGCAGAGTACAGGAGGACAAGGAAGGGTTTTCTCTTCTGACTTGTTTGATTTTAAAGGAACTGAAGGTGATGTATAGATGACTTGTTCTTCAGGCACTAATCGGAGAAGTTTTGTGGTAGCCAAAGGAATAGAAAAATGTTAACTTTGCGTGTCCCAGTGATTCTTAATCCTCTTGCTCAGTTTGTGCATAAAGAAAATAAAGCCAGCAACGCTGGGCTATAAGAGAGGCTTCTGTGTAGCCCTGTGTCCCACCTTTGCTGTGCCTTGTGAGGTGTGCAGGAATCAGGGCAAGGATGTAGTTGGTAGCACACTCGAGCAGTCTCCTGGCTTCCAGCACTTTCTAGCCCTGTAACCTACTGACCTAGAAACAGTGCCTTTGTACTAGAGAAATTCTTCCAGGCTTTCTGTGAACTCTTTTGTGAACCAGCACAAACTTCTGGTGCCCACAGAATACTGCAGTGAAGAGCTTTATTGTTTTGGGGTATCTTGCAGGAAGGACCATGTCATCTCATGTACTTCAACCCTTCAACTGCTGTTATATTGGAAGGAATAGTAAATAGTAGTAGCTCCATGACATTTTTCTTCACATTTGAAGGACCTTTATTCCTCAGCCACTTATCTTCCAGGCTGAAGAGCCATGGCCTGCTTAGCTGCTTTTGTGTGGAAGCAGTTCCTCATCCTTTGATGACCGTTGTGGCCAAGAGGGCCAACAGCATCCTGGGGTGGATCAGAATGGGGGTGGTTAGCAGATCAAGAGAGGTTCTTCTTCCAATGTACTCTGCCCTGGTGAGACCACAAATGGAGTATTGTGTCCAGTTCTGGGCCTCTCAGTTCAAGAGGGGTGTGGAGCTGCTGGAGGGAGTCCAGCGTAGGGCAGTGAGGATGCTGGAGGTGGTGGAGCACCTCCCTTATGAGGACAGGCTGAGGGAGCTGGGTCTCTTTAGCTTGGAAAAGAGGAGACTGAGGAGTGACCTCATTAATGTCTATAAATATGTGAAGGGTGGGTGTCAGGAGGATGGAGCCAGGCTCTTCTCGGTGTCAGCTAGTGATAGGACAAGGGGCAATGGGTGTGAACTGGAACAGAGGAGGTTCCACATCAATATGAGAAGGAACTTCTTCCCAGTGAGGGTTACAGAGCACTGGAACAGGCTGCTCAGGGGGGTCGTGGAGTCTCCTTCACTGGAGACATTTAAGACCTGCCCAGATGTGTTCCTGTGTGGCTTGTTGTAGGTGATCCTGTTGTCGTGGGGGGATTGGACTGGATGATCTTTTGAGGTCCCTTCCAATCCTTTATGATTCTTGGAAATTCTGCCAAGTTATTTGGAGTTGAGGGACCAGATCTGCACACGGTTATGCCTTTCAGTGTAAGTTATTTCACTTTATATGAAGGTAGTTGCTGTCAGAGACCTCTGTGCCTCTGATGTGTCTTGGGTTTTGCTCCTCTTTTTAAAGCATAATAAAACACAGTGAACCCAGTTGAAAGAATAGTTGGTAGAACTGGGTTTGCTGCTTGGGTCCCAGGAGATCAGCAGACCTTTTTTATGACAGCCATGGGAAAAACTGACATTATCAACACTGCAGATCCTTCGCTGGGCTTGCTGCTGGTTGCCAGGGAATGCCGCATTCGAATCATATGCGAACCACATGTTGACCTAACTGCTTTATGCAACTGGCTTGTGCGGAGGGAGGGAAACAATGTGCGTGTTTCTGAAGGGCTCACTGGTTCCAGCCCAGCTGATTCTCTAAAGCAATGGTAGTCAGCACATCCCTCCACGCTTGGGCCTAGGTGTTTGGAATGTGTTTTTCACCTGTGCACTGGGCGAGTGGGCAATGCTCTTGGGCTACCTCTCCGATAGGCAAGTCTGCTGGTCATTCAAGGTTGAGGTCCTCTCCATGTCTCCTCTTGCAGTTCCTACTTGCATTCATCTAGTGCCGTAGAAGAATCTTGAGTTACTCCTTGAATATGTGGGCAAGAGGAACAGCATGAGCTCAGCTGCAGAATCTCCTGTGGAAAGAGGGAAACATGACCGAGGCAAGGAGTAAAGCAGTTGTACTGAGCAAGGGCAAAAGCCGCAGGATTAGCAGAAGGCAGGAGATGGCAACGTGGTCTGCACCTGCACACTGCCAATTCATCCAGCAGCTGATGCTCAACCTGAGAGTCTGGATGCTGTGGTGGGTCAGGTACTGGCTGCTGACTTTGAGGCCTAAGGAAGCAGCAATGAAGATGTGAGAAATAGGTAGGAAATATTTTGAGATCTAGGTGAACATCAGCAGAGCCACTGAGCAGGGGAAGGGAGATGAACTTGTGTTCATGTATTTCCTTTAAGTTTTTGTGTTATTCTAAAGCCTGAAGCTCCCTCTGATCCTGTGTCCCAAATTGGTAGCCAAGTATGTGTGGGCAGGGAAGGAAGGGAATGTAACTGGAAATAGCTCCCTTATTTTCAGATGCTTTGGATGTTGTGGCAATCAAAAGGGGGGATGTGACTAAAAGTCATCAAAACCACTTCCAAGCACATGCCTTTCAGTGGAGCAAATGAGCAGGGATTTTAGAGTATAATATAAGTAGGAAATCAGTCTGAAACCTGTAGCTCACTATTAACTCGAGGAGAAAGGGAAGGTGTATTAAAACTGTCTTTGCAAACAACTGCCTTACTATAAAGCCTAACAGGGGGTCGAATGCATGGGTAAGGAATTAATGCACATCAGCATTTCTTGGGACACCTTTTATTGAGTGTTGGGTTTTTTTGTTGCTCTTACTAATAGAGTCAGGCTGTTATTTGAGTAGTAGATGGCTGTTCCTCCAACACTTTCACTTATTTGCTCGCATAGTTCTCTTACTGAACTCATAGTTACTCAGTGTGAACAGCAACCAGAAGGCCAACCTCAACTATGCATTCTGAAGTGGATGTCTGTAATGATGTGCCAGTGGCTTCTAGGTAGGTGTTCCTCCGTGCTTTTTTGCACTGGATGTGTAATTAAACGCGTACCCTTCATCTGACTGCGCCCTTTTGGATGTGCTCTGAGCTGCAAATCTGCTGTTGATGTTACAGTGTGCCAGTGCCCTTGTGGAGAGCCAGCAGCCTTTTGTTCTGGGAAACTCCTACATGCTACCTTCTCAGCACACCTTTCCTTTTCTTGGCACGCTCTTTTCTGGTAACTGTTTCTCTGTCTGGGTGGCTAGAAATCTACAGGAACCATTTCTGTGAGCTTACCCTGAAGCGATAGGGGTGACCTCATTAATGTTTATAAATATGTGAAGGATGAGTTTTGAGAGGATGGAGCCAGGCTTTTTTCACTGTCATCTGATGATAAGACAAGGGGCAATGGGTGTCACCTGGAACATGGAAGGTTCCACATCAATATGAGAAGGAACTTCTTCATGGTGAGGGTGACAGAGCATTGGAAGGGGGTGGCCAGGGGCGTTGTGGAGTCTCCATCTCTGGAGATGTTTAAAACCCACCTGGACATGATCCTGTTGATCTAGGTGATCCTGCTGTGGCAGGGGGATTGGAGTAGATGACCTTTTGAGATCCCTTCCAATCCCTCATGTTCTATGATTAGTGTGCACTGTGTGATTGTATGCATGGTCATCCATTAGTAGATTTGGATTTCATATCCAAGAGGAATCTGTCCCTGGTGATATTGTGTTATTTTGAACAAGTAGTAGAAGAAGCAGTGCAGTACGGGGTGTACAGAAGACCTGAGGCAGCTTCGTGTCTCGGTCTGCAGTGGGAGTGTGCAGAAGGAATTAATGCTAAGTTGGTGGTTGTGACTCTTCAGACGGTGTGATCTCTGAGCTGTGATGGGTTACAGACACTTCTAGGAATATATGCAGATATGAACCTCTCTTAGCAGTGCTGTCTACCCACCATAACCAGCCCTCAGGTTACTGAGATCCACAATTCACTAGCCATGAAATTGATTGTGGGATCTAGGAGGAGGCTGGACTGCAGAATGTATCACAAGAGAACCTGGTCTTTGCCAGGTCCCCTCAGGAACTGAGGGGAATGTCACCAAAAAAACCACCCCACTGTTGCTTGTAAGTGCTGGAGACTCCTCCTGCTTTGCTATGTGACTGAATTTCTGGTCTAAGCCAGTGCTCTGTGATACCTTTGGACTCTAGAATAAAGCACGTGTTGCTGATTGTTTTGTACAGCTGAATGTTATGAAAGTAACTTCTGCCTAAATGGAAGATAGGAGAGCTCTCCAAGCCTTACTGGATTAATTATGTTAACCTGCTTCACTCTACAAGTGTGCCTTTAATTACAGACTCAATATAAGCTGTGCAGGGCTTTCTTTGAGTTTGTCAAACGGTGGCCTTGCAGCTTCCCCGGGCTATGTAAAGTGTTGGTGTGATGGCAGCTGCCCTTTGTGCTCTGCTGTTTAAAGTCTGCAGGCAATCCACTCCTCCATCATTCTGGGAAGATGCCTTTGGTTGTAAAAGCAAAGACAGCAAAGGCTTATTTTATTCTTACAGCAGGAATACTTGGTATTTTGAGATCGTGTATCCCTGCATGTCAGCAGTTCCCATTGATCTTCCAGTAGCAGTCTGTTTAGTGGCCACCCTTCTCTTTGCTCATGTTTCTGTTGTGAGACATCTATTAATTTCATGACCATTCAGACTGTGTTAATGCAGCTTCACAGAAGTGAGGCTCTAACGGTTGAGGGATGTTCAGAGCTACAGCCTTCACTATCCCTGGACTGCACAGACTGCTCTGCATTACCTCCAGTCCTTCTGCATGGTATTATCTTCTGAGCTTCGTGGGATTAAATGCACTGCCCTGTGATGCGTAGCCTGTCAGATGGCTGTCTCCTGCTTGACAAAGAAAGTACTCTGCTGTCTTCTGTATTTCTGTTGCAGACAGACCAGATGTTTTAGTAGTTCATGGGTACTCTGAAAATCAAGAAGAGACTTTCTGGCCAGCTTTGAGATTAGGAAGGGAGCTCATCAGGTCT
Source organism: Rhinopomastus cyanomelas (assembly GCA_013400115.1). NCBI lineage: Eukaryota > Metazoa > Chordata > Aves > Bucerotiformes > Rhinopomastidae > Rhinopomastus > Rhinopomastus cyanomelas. The sequence continues at coordinate 14,486 of VXBP01000003.1, read as the reverse complement.
GTCTGACCATATGTGCTTTCCTGTGCCGGGGTAGCAGTGAACGTGAAAATTTGCCTCTCGTGATGCTGGGCTCCTGAGGCAAAGCTGTTTGGAGCTGGGCCCAGGCTGGGGTGCTCTCCTATTGAAGAGGACTGCTTTGGCTCTTGAAAGCCATATCTCTTGTTGCCCTATGCCAGGAAGGACTACCAGGTGAGCAGATATGGTCTTTGAGGGATTAGGGAGTACTGTGTCTGCAAGCTTGTTAATGACACAAAGCTGGGTGGTGTCGCTGACACCCCAGCAGACTGGGCTGCCATTCAGCGAGATCTGGACAGGCTGGAGAGCTGGGCAGAGAGAAATGTAATGAAGTACAACAAGGGCAAGTGTAGAGTCTGGCATCTGGGCAAGAACAACCCCAGGTACCAGTACAGGCTGGGGACTGACCTGTTGGAGTGTAGTGTAGGAGAAAGGGACCTGGGGTCCTGGTGGACAGCAGGATGACCATGAGCCAGCAGTGTGATTTTGTGGCCAAGAGGGCCAACAGCATCCTGGGGTGGATCAGAAAGGGGGTGGGTAGCAGATTGAGAGGTTCTTCTCCCACTCTACTCTGCCCTGGTCTTACCACACCTGGAGTATAGTCTAGTTCTGGGCCCCTCAGTTCAAGAGGGATGTGGAGCTGCTGGAGGGAGTCCAGCACAGAGCAAAGAGGATGATGAAGGAAGTGGAGCACCTCCCTTATGAGGACAGGCTGAGGAGCTGGGTGTCTTTGTCTCAGTGAAGAGGAGACTAAGAGGCCCACCATGGAATTCTTCTGTTGCTTTCCTCTACAGGCTGTGCTCAGTAGAACCTGGGGGAACATCTGTTCTCCTGCAAGAGAAACAACAGAGACAAAAGGGCGAGGGGTCATGGTTTGAAGATGGAAAAGGGTAGACTTAGGAGGGATGTCAGGAGAAAGTTCTTGAATCTGGTCTAGGTGGTCCTCCTCTGGCAGGTGGTCAGACTGGATGATCTTTGGAGGTCCCTTCCAATCCCTAATGTTCTGTGATTCCATGATTTTGAAGCTGCAGTGACATTTGATGCTTTGGTTTCCTTTATTTTAGCGGAAGTAACGCAACCAGAAGTGATCAACAGCTGTTCACTACTTCCTGGTGCATTTGTGATAGAAAACATGGTCTCTCCAGCCTTCATACGTCTGACTACATTTGGGGGGGTTGTGAATTTCCAGGAGGTCCCAGTTTCAGTGGGAAATTCAGTTGAGTAATGTAGAGCTAGGATGTGAAGTGTAAAAGTGGGAGCTGCTGACTCTTCTGCCAGAGCTGTGTGTGTGCAGTGAAAACCTTTAGAAACCCCTACTGATTCCTGCCACACTTAATCTTGGTTCCGTGCAGCTCCTCTGGGTCATGGCAAATGCACTTCAGCTGTAAAAATGAATAGGTTTGAGTTTTTCAAAGTCTTGAAAAAGAAATACTTCTTCAGAGTGCATTTTGCAATGTAATTGGAGCAAAAAGGTATCGACTTTGAGTTCTTTCTCATTCAGACAACGGGTAAGATTATAGTGAAAGGGATCATTTTAGTTACGGTTTCAAGACAGTGATACCATCACACTCCGATTGTGACTAACAAGTTAATTATAGAGACTGTATGTTAGTTTCACTTCTCTTTTGGCAAAAGTAAAATGTAGATTTTAAAGAGATTGAAAACTGAAGTCTCTCGTTGAGTTCCGACAACTCATGCACAGTTACTTAAACTTTAAGTAACTTAAATATATTTTTAAATAGATGTTCCCAGACTGTTTGTCTGATGCCTGATGAGCAGTTAAAGGCTATTTCTATAAATCAAAAAAGAAAGCTTTGCTGTGCTAGGAATCCCAACTTCTTCTATATATAAAAAAAGGGTAAAAAACCCCCAAACCACCATTTAAACAAAAACCCCCACTTCTCCACTTGTCTGTAAACCCGCTGATGAGTATTCACGTACTATAATCTGAAAGAAAGGAGCTGTGCTTGTCCGTGAAGTACTGTCTCATTTGAAGTGCCTGCCTTCTTCCTTGATTCACCAGCTCAGTTTCTTTCTCTGAGGTGAAAGTGACACAAACAATAAGCTTCCTCTGGCTTTCCTGTTCTTAACTCTTCTGGTGGTAGTGTTGGTAGAAAAGCAAATGCAGGTGATGTACACAGTTCTGCTTCATGCTGTAGTTCAGGGGGTTTTTTTTTCAGCAGACAGTTTGGATTATGGCTTCTAGGGTTTCAAACTATCGGGTGAAGCTTCACATGTGCAGGCTTGCTGTCTCCAAACTAAAATCCTAGCCTGTGAGCCAAGGTTCTCTCCTTTGTGGTGAATAAAAGTGCTCAGTAATCCCCACTTTGCTTTACTTACAACTGACTGTTGGAGGAAGCTGCTTTCTTCTCCCCATGCTGTGTTCTCTAATCAGAGGAGGTAAGGGTAACATCCTGAAGCCGTGTTCCTGGATGCCAGAGAGCCTCCTGGGATTTGTAGGACATGCAGCTTTCACGGGGCTCGTGCTTCCATCAAAGAGCAGAGCGTGGTTGCGGGCAGAGGGCATCTCTTATCTGCTTCTGCTTTGCTGGGGACCAGTGTCCAGTCACATTGGTATGGAGGACATGTTTTATGAGCCTGAACTAAACAGATTTGGATCTGTGTGAGTGGATTTTCTGGGGTTTTTTGCAATGTCCTGATGCCAAAAGTGTCGTGCTTTCCAAATCCTCTGACAGCGGAAGGCTGGAGGATACTGACAACTTGCCAGCAGTGCTTGAAGATCCAGAGGGCAAAGCTGTGGGAAATCTTAAGCTTATTCTTTTTTGGGGGAATATGAGGAATTGGTAGCTGGAACTCCATCATTGTGAGTCTGTATTCCACAAAAATAGGTAGGTTTTCAAATCTCTCTTGTCTCTATTGTTCTATTAAGAATACAATTAAGAACACAATGTAATGAAGTTATAGAAACTGTGTCTCTAGTTATAGAAACTATGTAGCTGTCTGTAGGCATAAGAAATGCTTCTGCACAGTGCTGCAAGTGCTTTATAGACTGCTGCTTCACTAAGCAGCTTCGTGGGTGTTTCCTATGAATTCAGTCTAAAATATCTGCTTCTCTTCCCTTATAAGAAAACTGGAATTAAGTTTCTGTATGCAAAACCCACTTTCTGTGTAACCAGAACTGCAAGCAAGTTCTGTACTGTGCTGTCTGAAGGAGGTGTTCTTAATACAAAGCCTTTACATTCAGTGCTAACCCACAACAGGAATTTTTGCATCTTTGATAAATGTCAGTGTGCAGATCAGACACACAAAACATCCTACATGGTTAAGGCTTGGTATGTTGTGCCCATCTGTGAGTAAAGCTATAACCTGGAGCAGACACTGCTCCATCACCTGTTTGTGGTTCATTAAGAATGCAAAAAATGTCCAAAACTGGGTACAGAGGAGGGAAGTGACCATTAGTGAACTTACTGTTCCTAGTCTGCCATCCATCACTATCGAGCTGTGCCATGCTATGGATTTAGAACGTGGGTTAGATGAAATAAAAGATAACATCAGCACTGCGCGCACAGAATCACAGAACATTAGGGATTGGAAGGGACCTTGAAAGATCATCTAGTCCAATCCCCCTGCCACAGCAGGATCACCTCGATCAAGCCGCACAGGAACACATCCAGGTGGGTTTTAAACATCTCCAGAGAAGGAGAGTCCACCACCCCCCTGCGCAGCCCCTCCGGTCCTGGTCCTGCTGCTCCTGCAGGAACTGTTAGATCATTCCACACACCACTTTTGGCATCAAATTCTAGAGGACTTCTTGTGGCTCTGCAGATTACCTGTCCATTCACAAAACCCACAAGCAAAGCTCTCCTTGTTTACTGTAATGAGCAGGACAAGATAGTAGACCTCAAACTGCATGTGGTGTTGCTTAACTACTCATCAGCTGATTCTAAGTAATTTCTACTGTGAAGTGTGTTTTGTGGTGCCTGTTTTTTCAGCCTCATTTATGGTGACCACCTGAAGAGAGGTAACTCTTGTGCTAATGTGCATTAGCTTCTCCTTTATTTTGCTAGCTATTTAATTAAACCCACATAGCTGCCTCGTGTGCTCTGTGGCGTTGGCATATCTGACAGCACATCTTGCAGAAGGGCTGCTTCTCATTTCCTTTGCAGAGCTATCCAGATGTAGCAAGGCTGTCTAAGGAAATCCTGCTGCTTGACTGTGGCTGCAGCTATAAGGTGTTCATTAACATGGTCTTTGCTCCCTTCTGCTGCTGTGCACTGTTGTGGCTGTTGTCTTCTTTGCTGTCTGTGTTAAGCAGCCTGACCCACTACAGCTTATTAGTGAAAAGAGCTTCACCTCTGGGCAAGATGACAAAAAAAATCAGAGGAGAGGACCACAGGAAACTAAAACACACACCTTCCCCCTGTTTTTTTGGGGCATAGGATATATGCATTAAATTTGGACAGCACATAAGTGTTAAATTTATTTCTAACTCCTAACTTCATTAATGTAAGCACTGATTACAAGTGCTGTCACTGGAACGTACAGCCAGCAGAGCCAGCGCCCTGTAGGATGGAGATGCATACAGCTGGCGTGGAAGTGGTGTAATCCATGTTAAGTCTGTTTTAGGATCATCACAAAGACGTCTGAATGAGCACAGCATTTCCTTGTTAGTGTCATGAGCTATTCCAGTGGTTTTTTTAGGTTGGGGGTTGTTGGTGGAGGCAAGACTCTCCATAAATGAAAGTATTTTTTCATTGTGGCCTTCCAGTTTTGTTTAGGTAAGGGATATATTTTATTTTTAAATTATTCCTGAAGCATGTTACATATTTAGAGATGTTTTTTGGCAGTGTCCTCTGGTGCTCACAGAGCCTGCTTTGTGGTTTGCAGCTCTTCTTAGCTGCTTCTGCAGCACTCGAAGGGTTTCTATGTTCCTTGCTTTGTATCTTGCGATACTTCATCACAAAGGTCACCACATCATCCTCCCCAGCTTTCTCTGGCCCTTGCTGCAGTTGGTGGGGCTCGTCAAGGGTATAGGGATGCGTGTTCCATCTTGCAGCACTCTTCAGGGTGGACCTTGAGGCATGCAGCCCTCTCTGGTCACAGGCAGGCTCCCTGGGTTCTGCTGAGGCCAAGATGTTCCTAGAGTGCAACTGCTGTAATTTTTTGTGTGATCTGGATTGGGAGACTGCCCATTTGGCTACACCCTTCCCTTCCTCCCTCTCTGTGACCGCCCAAAGTCAACATGGCACAAATTGTGTGTCCCTCAAACAAGCAATCACTGAAAATTGCTGCTCTTCCACGAAGATTAAGACTAATCAAAGTGGGCAGTGATTGCGGGAGCGGGTCTTTGCTTGGAGTTTGTTCTAATGAAATCTCTGCTGCCCCGTGAAGGCACAGAAAGAATATGAGATGACACAAGCTACAAAAACTTCACCACAAATTGCTTTTTATGTTCCTCTGCTACACAGCGATCTTTCTTGGTCTCGTTTATTTGGCTGGAGAGCCCATCTGCTAAAGAGGAAAATTCTATGTAGGCTAAGCAAGCAGCAGATACTAAATTTTTGCTGTGAGGTGAAACAAAACCTCTACGGTAGATGTACGGTAAGATTTTTTTTCACTGCTATAGAGATACTTAAATAGAAAAAGTTTGAGTTTAAAAGTGAATTCCTGTATGAATTTAATTCGTTTCAGGGGGAAAAAGAGTTTGTATTGAAAATACATCCAGCTTCATTTTGTGAGATGTAGTTTACCATGTGAATAATTCCTTATAAATATAGCTAGTGATTCAAGACATGACTCATTAATGGTTTAAAAGCAGTATAGTAAAAATGAAACTTGGTTGTGTGTGTGTGTGTGTGAGAGCTATTTTTGTGTAGGGCTTTTTTAAAAGTTATTTTGGGAATTACTTTCAGTGGAATCCTTCTAACTGTTCTGTCGTAGCCGCGGTTGCCTACCTCGCCTGTTTTCTTGTCGCCGTGAACGCAGGAGCAGCATCTGGGAAATGTTGACATCAAGAAAACAAAGTGTGGCTTCAAAGGAGGACTAGAATGAATCTGGTTTTAAAAGATAACTCAGATTATTTGCCGCAGTGTTGGATCATGTTCTGTTACTGCACTGAAATCGTGATTAAAAGCCAGTAACATTCTAACTTGTGCATTGTAGGTTTAGATTAGACATCAGGAAAAAATTCTTCATGGAGAGAGTGGTCAGGCCCTGGAATGGGCTGCCCACGGTGGTAGTTGAGTCACCATTCCTGGAGGAGTTAAAAAGACACTTAGATGTAGTGTTGGAGCACCAGGTTTAGGGGTGAACTTGTAGAGTAGGATTGATGGGTGGACTTGGATGATGTCAAGGGTCTTTTCCAACCTGAATGATTCTGTATCATTGAATGGGGTGGTCAGCTTGTCTTGATGGGATGTGTATAGTTTTCCTTGCCTTTATGTTTCAGAGATCCTTGTCTGACTGCTTCCATGTAGGAAACTTCTCCTCGAATGTTAGTCGTAATCTTAACAAGAACACAAGTTGAGCCCTCATTAAGCTTGAGAATACTTGTGGCTGCACCTGATGTTGTATTTGCTGTAATACTGGTTCCTTAGCCTGTTTTTTGTCTGGCACTTTGAGAATATTTGACTTAAGCAGTATACATAATCTGGTAACATTTGATCAATTTAGGAATTAAGTTATACTGAATTAAAAAACACTTCACTCTTCAGAGAAGGGTCACTGCTTGACCATCCTTCTCCAAAGGCTTCTCTGTGCATGGAGCTGCAGGCATAGGAATTAATGGAGGCTGGATTCTGCATTCAAGTGATGCATCTCTTATGAATGTTGTTGTCTTCACATTTTCCAATTAGCAGAACTTAATTCTAAAGATAGATATTTAGGCTGGGCTTAAAGAAACGGGAACTCCAAATTCAGTCACTCGTGGGAGGTTCTAAACCAGTCTGCTTCTCCTCAGCCTTGCCTTTTCATGTGTGTATAATCAGGTCCTGAAATCCCTAGTGCTTCTCCATTATCTAAAGAAATGTGAAAAGTTCTGGGTGAAACTTCTGTCACCTGAAAAAGAACCCACCCCACGTTTTCAGAGCACTTCCAGTGCACATTTAGAGTATGAACTGAAGTTCTAAAGTGCAGCTCTTGCTTGGTGTAATGCTAATATTTTCCTGCTGTTAGGTTAGAAACACTGAGCCATGATTTATGAGCAAGATGCTGACTTGTTGGTCACTTGGTCTGTTTGACACAGTTTTAACAGCTGCAGCTGAGAAGTTGACACACTTTGTGTGACAGGTGCTTGTTTTAAATTAATATTTCCCTGTTTTTTTGTCTGGGCAAATGAATTCACAATTAAGTTTGATTTCTATATTACTAGTTGTTTGATGCAGAGGGGAAAAAAATAACTGAGCATAACCTTGGTTCTTTCGACCCTGTGCAACACAGACTTCTTCTGCACCACCCTCATTTTCTCTGCTTAGCTTCCTGCTGCTTTTTCATGAATCCCACCCGTTCTCCCTGGTCCCCTTCCCGGCAGAGTGCAGCACTGACCAGCGTGGCTCAGTGCTGCTGGCAGACTTCTGTTGATGGCAGGGAGAAGCTGTTGAGGCTGAAATTGAAGAGTAAAGGTGGCCTGGGGTGAGATGATTTGTCCTTTGCATGACTGAGATGGTGGGAGAAGGCCAAAGGTAACCACACGCAGAATTTGGGATAAAGATTTTCAGGTCAAGATGCAGTAACGTAATTGGTAGCTGCTTGAGCTTGGAGGGCAGGATTACCTGGATTTGTTTCTCAGCAAATTATTTACAAATGCAGCCAAAAAAGAAGCAGCAAGTATTTGCCCACTCTTGCCCCATCTTTGTGCTTGTTTGCTCGCTTTGCTGGCAAAAGTTTTCTACAGTGGTTCCTGTGCTGTCCCTTTGTGCTGTCCCAAGAACAACACAGTACACAGGTAAGTCACAGAGGACGAGGACATAGTTAAGCTGTTAGTGTGACACTGGTAACAACCCTCCTGGAGCTATACCTGTTCACACTTTGTGCTGTCCACTCTTGCCTTCCAACTTGCTGGCTGGCTGACCATTATCTTCTTTACTGATCTTTCTGTGTGGCATTGGATGTGGTTGTCTCAGGTGCCTGCTGTTGGAGCATCTATAGCCTGGGGACCACGCTGCTCAGCACACTTGATCTGCTAGAATGTACACAGATTCTTCCAGATTATCTTTTAACATTTAATCTTCTTTTATTTTAAAGTTTCCTTAAACAAAATTTCAGGTAATATCTCAAACTAGTGACAATGGATTAAGAAGTCAGTGTAGTTGTGAAGAGTTTCTATACGAGTGGAAAATGCTAGTGGATAGATTATTCAGGTGGCTTCTCTCAAACTCTGACTTCAGTCCTCATAACAGCTCAGTAACTGCTACCAGTAGGGCTCTAGAGAACATGTGGCAGTTCATATTGGTAGCTCTTAACTTCATCTTTTCGTGTCTGCGATGAGCAGATTATATCACGGCTACTAATTAGTGCCTCCTGGTGATTTTTTTCTTGAGAACCTGTTGAGGATGCTGCAAACCACACATTTGATAAATTGTGAGGTCTCTTAGCAGAGTAGACACTGACATAAGTGACTGACTGACTTTTGGGTCCAGAAACCCTTTAATACCCTTAGGTGCAAACTTGAGATATTTATTTACTGCTGTGTTTCAGGTGGCTTAGTGCTTCATGCAGAGTTGCTTCATTCATGCATCTGCTTTTGCTGGCTTTCAGATTCACCCAGTGACCATCTGACTTTCTGCTTGCCACTGGCCAAAGCATTTGTTTTGCTACTTGTAGATGGTCTTACCACAGCTCTTCTGGCACAACTGTGCAACTAGAGTGGAGGGAAAATGAATTTATATTCCATTTTCCATACGTTGATAGTAGCCTTTTGCATCTTGTGTCCAGCAGGAGTAGTAGGGAGGTGATTGTCCCCCTGTACTCAGCACTGGTGAGGCTGCACCTTGAGAACTGGATCCAGTTTTGGGCACCTCAGTACAAGGGAGACACAGAGGAGCAAGTGCAGAGAAGGGCAGTGAAGCTGGTGAAGGGTCTGGATAATAAATCTTTATGAGGAGAGATTGAGAGAGTTGGGGCTGTTTAGTTTGAGGAAGAGGAGGCTTAGGGGAGACCTCATCGCTCTCTACATCTGAAAGGACATCATAGAGATGTTGGTGCTGGTCTCTTCTCACATGTAGTTAGTGGCAGAACCAGAGGGAAGGGTTTCAAGCCCCAACAGGGTAGGTTTACATTGGGCATCAGGAAAACATTCTTCATGGAGAGAGTGGCCAGGCACTGGAATGGGCTGTTGGTTGAGTCACCATCACTGGATGAGTTTAGAAGATGCTGAGATGGAGAGCTGGAGCTTAGGGCTGAACTTGTAGAGTAGGACTGATGGTTGGATTCATTGGTCCCAAGGGTCTTTTCCAACCTGAATGATTCTGTGATTCCATGAACTAGCCTTACCTTCCTTGTTGCATAACATGTTAGCTGGGTGCAAGGGTGCTAACAGAGTCTGCCCGTGTCACGCTGTAAAGAATTTGCTTGTAACTAATCGAATCATGAGAGGTGGTGTATAGATTCTACCTGGAAGTAGAAGGTTAAGTGTTGTGTGTGTTGGTTGCTTGACTGACTAATGAGAGCTACCTCATAATGAATTACTTCTTAGTGCTGTGCACTGTGGTCTGGTTTTGGAAGTACCGAATAGTATTAGAAATGGTGGCCAAGAGAATCATCTTTTTGCTCCCTATAGATGACTGTACAGACTTTCATCCACAGATAAAAGATTTTCCTGGGTATTTTGAACAGTTGATGCTAGAAGTGCTGAAAAGTTTGAAAGAACAGTCATGTGTGTAACTTAAAATAGAAAGCAAGTGGGGAGTGCAAGGCTTTTTACAGTGGTTCACTTTCCAAACTTGGTTTGTTTCTCTGCAGACCCTTTATGATTCTTGCCTCTCTGAAGTATTTACTCTTCACTTGAAAGAAATTAATTTGGTCCATTTGCTTGCAGTTTGTAGTACCCCAGCCCTCTAATGGTGCTTTAGGGTCTTGAATGCTGCGCGTCCATTTCCTTCCGATACCATCGGAGGGGCAGTTCCGGGGCTGCCCTGATGAGTCACCTGGTAAAACCACAACAGTCCCGTGAGATTCAGGCTCATCTATCTGTAAATAAACATCTTCTTGTCTACCTTGTTTTTGCTTATAAACCATTGAAGCAGAGAGAATGCTTTCTAGGCACGTGCCCTTGGTACTGCTAAAACTGGGTACTACTGGACAGACTTACTACTACGGTTTTACTACTGTTAAAACTGCCTGTACTGCAGTTAAAACAGGGTAGTTTGATATCACTATAAACTCAAAGGGTTCCTAGTTGTCTAGAAAGATCCTCCCTTGTTCAAGCCATCATAGAACCATTCAGGTTGGAAAAGACCCTTGGGATTAGAGAGTCCAACCATCAAACCTACTCTACAATCATGTGAATGGGCTTCGTTCTAGGAGGACCTAGGACATGGTCTGGGGGTTCTTTTTTTGGTGTTAGACTTGGAATTTGTCTCTTCAATGTGCAAACTTAGGTGGCCTGTCCCTTCATAATGCTCCCATATCCATTCACGATGCTCCCAGTCTCACTGGGACAGAGCAGAGGTGGGTATCCATGTTCCTTATGATATTGGCACCTTTCTGAGCATTTTTAATCACTTATTCTGCTCGTGAGGTCACACTGCTGTCTTTCACGCTGGTTATTGTTACTGGCACTGAAACAACTTCAGATGCAGTCGAGGTCTTGCTAGAAGAATAATCAGTTGAATTAGCTACGTGTTTTTATGACCGGGTTTGTCACACTTTTCTTCCAAAAAAGCTGAAACCAGTTAAGTCCTTGAAAGCGTTTCACGCTGTTTCTTAGCAGTGGGACATCGTGTGCATCGTTTGAAGGTTGCAGCGCATCTCTCGGATGCCTCCTGTAAAACTTGTGCTTTGCTGTGCTGCCTAATGGCCATTCCCAGTCGTGCAGGAAGCCGTCCCTCCCAGCTCAGCCCAGGACTGGTTTAAGCACAAAGCCCCCACCAGAGCCTGAAGCAAGGAGGTGGGTGGGTTGCTGTGCTCAGAGTGCGAAAGGGGATGTTTGGAGCTGGCCTGGGGGAAGGGGACGACAGATTTATTTTAACTGTAAGCTTCCTTCCTTCCTTCCTTCCTTCCTCCTTTGCTTTCTTTGCCCCCTGCTTTACCTTTATGGCAAGAGCCTGTGATGGTCTGTGGCTCTTCAGATGGTTACCGTTGCTGCCCAAAAGGAGTTGGGGGTCTTCATCCCACATTGTCCCCAGGGTTCCTGTGGCACACGATGTGGCAGTGGTGGCATGTGTGCGGGGAGAGTGCTGGGGCATGGCCTGCTGTGGTCAAGGCAGCTCCTGTGCCAGGATCCCAGCAAGTCCTCTGCGTTCATCATCCTCCAGCCCAGGGGGTGAGGAAGAGCGGATGTCTGGCAGCTGTGAAACCTTGGGGATGTGGTGTGTGGGGAGGGGTCAGGCTGAGCAGCGCCAGGCTCTGAGAGCACGGGAAGGCAAGAGTAAACTGTGCTCCTGACAGGGTTGGGCTTCCTTTGGCTACACTGGTGCTGATGTCGCTGATTAGAGAGCGGTGATGGGGATCTCATGGCTTCCTCACGTTGCCCTGCTGCCCTGCCCAGCCTCCCATTCTCAGTGCAGTTGTGACCTGTTTTAATGTGCAGCAGATCCTCTGCCGAGGTGGGTAAACTCCCCGTGCTCCCCCCAGCCCTCCCCACTCCCTCACACACATCTGCAGACTCAAAACCTCCTCAGGCTTTTTCTCCTGTAGCTGTTACGATAGCTAGTCTTTGAGTTGTTCTTGGAGGTCGTGTTTAGTGGCCTTTGGAGAGCTCTCCTCCTGTGCTGCAGATGCCTTCAAAGCAAAGTGCATTTCTTCAAGTGGTGGCATGTGATGAACACCAGTGCTGTGAGGAAAGACCCAGTACAACTAGATGGGGAGAAGGAAGAGCCATTGCAGAATCAGCACCAGGAACCAGCATTTACAGAGAGTCTTCTCTGCAAATATAACCTGGCTTATTCCAAACTGACTGCCCTCGTAAATGAAAGAGCTCTCTGTCCTGCCTCATACCCATTGCTGGTGTTGCACAGGGCTCCTTGACACTTACATCCATCAAACTCTTGAGTGAATTTTAGTTTAAAACAATCCAAGAATCTTGAGAGAATGACTGACTTTATGACTTGGTCTAGGTGGTCCTGCTGCGGCAGGGGGATTGGACTAGATGATCTTTCAAAGTCCCTTCCAATCCCTAGTGATTCTATGAGTATTTAGTCTCTGTAGTTCATCACTCTGTGTTGCTGTAGAAGCAGGATGGAGGACTTTGCACGCGGTGCTTAGTTCCCTTCCCAGCTTGAGTGGCTCTACAGTACAAGTTAGGCAGAGTTAAAAGGCAGAGACCATGTTGTAAAGCCATTCAAATTAAGCTGCACACTTTAAAATCACAAATAATTCTGAAAGCTCTGTTGGGAAAGAGAAATGCATGCCTCTGCTTTGGTGTCTTTAGAATCGGGTGCAGGAACAAGGCATAGCTGGGGCAAAGAGGAAGAAGAGTGTGACTTGTGGTGTATGGGGACATATATTTTGCTGTGTTCTGTCACAGGTCATAAGCAACGACCCTAAAAGGGGAAGAAACACTGCTTTAAAACTAAAAGAAACAAACCACACAACGAACTGTGAGTGGAAGGGCTTCCTCTGTTGGGAGCCAACAGGGTTGACACCCTTGCTGGATCGGGTTGCTGCACAACTGCTATTTATGTGCTGGCAGGACCCACTCAGTGAGACTTGGGGTCAGCAGCTCACTCCAGGGTCACTATTTCACTGGAGGTGTTCAAGACCTGCCTGGATGTGTTCCTGTGTGACTTGGTCTAGGTGATCCTGCTGTTGCAGGAGGATTGGACTAGATGATCTTTCGAGGTCCCTTCCAATCCATAGTGATTCTATTTGCCATGGTTCTCAGCAGTGGCTACTGCACCCTTGGTTGAAGGTGCAGTCTGGAGCTGTAGATCAGGAGAGCGTGAGCTGCTGTGGAGTAGTTGGTGCACATCTGGCATCTGCCTCTGACTTTCCTCCCTTCTCTCCCCATTGTGAGGCAGCCTCCTCTTGTTGCTCGTGAGCCTGCTCCACTCTGAGGTGCGTGTGCAGGGTGAAACTGCCCGCTGCGGCCACCACTACTGGGAGATTCTGTGTGGGAACCCTTGAGGTCTGTTTTTCACAGAGTCACAGAATCATCATGGGTGGAAAGGACCTCCAGGGTCACCTCCAGGGTCATCATGTCCAACTTTTATCCTAGTATCTACCTGCTAGACCATATCCCCAAGCGCTGCGTCCACTCGTTCCTTAAACACCTCCAGGGATGGTGACGCCGCCATGTCCCTGGGCAATCCATTCCAGCACCTAACCACCCTCTCAGTAAAGAATTTCCTTCTAACATCCAATCTAAACCTTGAGGCCATTTCCCCTCATCCTAATGACTCTGTGCATCGTGGCCGTCACACCGATGACCGTATCCTCACACGGTCTGCTTCACGCCAGATCTACTCACTATCAGACTCGGAGCTGCGTGCGAGTGGTGGTAGTGGAGTTGCTCACGTATCTAAAGATCACGCAGATGTGATTCTTGTTGGTGGTGCCTTGTAGAGAGCAGCTTTCTTTATCTAGCAGCTGGCACTTAAAAAAAAAAAGAATCAAAATAAGCTTGAGGAGGGGAGCTTTGGTTTTCTGAAGGCAGATGAGTAACATCAGACCTACTTTGGAGGGTCTGGAATATTTGCTGTTTCTGCAGAGAAGGCGGTGGTGCAGAGCTCTTCTGATTACTTGTTCTGGAGTAAGGAATTTAACTTCTGACATCCAAGTTGAGAAACTATGCGAGTTTTTTGATCTGATAGCTCGGTGGTTTGTAACCCACTGTTGTAGCGCAACTTATACTTGCACGGGGTGGTTTAGAAGTGTACACAATGGAGCAGTTATTCAGCCTCTATTATTATTGGCCAGTGCGAAGAGGTGATTGTATTTGAAATGAGAAAACATAATATTTCATCCTCTCCACGCATAATTTACCAGCTGGAATTTTGTAATTGTGGTTCTAGTTAAGCTTGCAGTTGGTAATTCCAGAACTTGAACCATTTGTCTCCTCCCTGAAGGTTGGAAAATGAGTATTTAATTAAATGGTTTATGGTGACCAGTGTCTGCTCTTTCCTCGTGTTGTAACGAACGAAGGACAAACGTGCAGGCAGCTTCCTGCCTGGTAGGCTCACAGCACCTCTTGGGGGCAAGGGGCTGTGGTGGCTTGTGCATCTTAAGCTTCTTTCCAGTCTTTTCTGAGCAAATTTATCAATAACAGCTTCATTTAGTTGTGCATGGTGATTCTGCAGTCCCTGCTAGTGTGTGTCAGGGCATCTCTACTCTGCCCTGGTGAGACCACATCTGGA